>JANHZU010004676.1:3745-19373 GCA_032468055.1 Acrochordus granulatus
GTGCCATTATACACTGCCAGCTGCCTAGTGCACAATTGCTCGAAAGGCTGTCTCCAGTTTCTTGATATTCCCAGGATATGGAAAAGAGAGGCACAAGGAAGGCCCTTGATTGAAGGTAATTTCATTATTTCAGTTAAAGCCCCAGAAATGGTTGTATATATGTGTGTATAAATAAATAAACAAAAAAACTGCCCCAAAACAAAACAAAAACCATTTAAGTCGATTTCCATCTTTGGCTTGATTTAACTACTAGGCAAGGAAAAGGAATCAAATAGATGTATTTTTACTATTCTGCATTAAAAACAATACTGTGTCTTCTGTTTGACAACATAGTTCTGATTTGCAGACCATCTGCACTATTTCCAGAAATATTCCATCTATGACCTTAATCAGAAGGCATGAATATAATTCATGGATTCCTATTGCCACATGGAACACTGATCACTGTTGTTCAAACTTAATTATGGAGCAAGCCCTAAGGAAAAAACATCTACCTTTATATGTTTTAGTTCTATATATTTACTGACATGCCTCTAAACGTTCCACTCTCAGAAGGAGATGGATGGAGACAAAACAGTTGAATTAAATAATTAATGGCTACGTCATTTATTTTAAAATCAGCCAATTAAACATGGAATGTGAATGCTAGCCAATAGAAATTGCTAATATTTAATATTCCTTTGCTTTGAGTAAAATGTTGAAAATGTAGATTGGTTCACTTCTGTAGCTAGTATTTCTTTCTACTATTTACATATTGTTTGGTACAAATGGATTTTTTAAAGCACACTTGGGAGATGTCTGCAAATGAAGTATATTGCTAGATTGATGGAGAAACTGCACTTCAAGAAAAGCCTCCACATGTTCATAAGCAAAGACTTATGAATGCATAATCATGTAAAAATGAAACAAATATAAGGACATGAATTTGTGTTAGAACACCAGAGAATTTCAAGTGATGTACATGATTATAACATTCAGAATTAAGCAAGAAAAATTCAGCATTAATATGCCAATGTTTTCATTGTACCTGTATGCGTATAAACATCACACACATATACACAATTGTGGCATTAATCTATGTTTGGATTAGATGTTTAAGAAATAAAAGCACTTATATGTGTTATCAAACAAAAACTATCTCCCAATTAAATATATTGCTCTATCATCTATGTATGAATCTTAATTATTTCTGTAGAATGAATTGTAAAACCATGTTATTAAGAAAACTGAGGGATTTATCCATCAACATACTTTGAAAACACAGTATATTACACTATTTTTTCTTATCAAATTAGTTCTTAAAAATCTCTTTAGAAATGAGAAAATTCTAATGGTTTTTATATGGAGATTCCTTTAATCTTACTGAAAACCTTTTCTTTTCCACAGCATAGTGAGCATTGTCTGTCTTATATTAATTTGTTGTTGTGTTGCTTTACATAATGTAGAACAAGCAGTGCTACTGTCTTGTCTTTCAAGCTATTCCAGGACAAGCAAATTACAAATTAAATTACCATTAATTCTGTAGCATACAGTACTAACACCTTTGTCAGACAAGGACGCAAACAGATTTACTATTGCATATATTTGTAGATCTAATTTAACAGAAAAATAATGTTAATTAGAAATATCATGGGAATTCATTTAGGCTATTAGGAAAACCATCCCATTGTTGTTTGCTTTTGATAATTAATCCATTATTCTATCTTTATAATGTATACTTCCTTAGGAAGGAAAGGGGAGATAACATTTTGTAGACCAAGGTGAATCAGAATCTGAACTACATACAAATTAAATTTAAATGCACTTAACAGTGCTTGTTTGAACTTTTGTTAGAGCAGCAAATGAAATTGCTTTGTCTTGCAGATTAACAACATGAAAAGCCTGTAGTAGTTGGCTTATGAATTCTTAAAGAGTCAGATGATGGTAGAGATGACATATTATAAACTACAGTATAATTTTTAAAATTACCCTTCTGGAGCAGAAAAAGGAAAAAAATAGATTCACTAGATTCTCCCTTTGTTCTGAGAAAGCAATTTTTATTCATAGTAGAAATTATTCATAATTATGAATTAAACCAGATATTAAATATACCTTATAAATAGGGGCTCTTTATCAGTGCAAAAGAAGTAATTAGATTAGCATGCACCTGCCCCAAATTGGTCTTTTGTTGGCATTAACCAAATTCTAGCTTTATGGATAGTTCATTTTTTGTTCCAAAGTATTCCATTCGAATTGCAAGAATGGCATCCTTCATTTTTTCAGGGAATGTTTTGCAATGCGCCTTCTACGTGATTTATAACTTGGAGAAAAACTATCATAGCATTAAAAAAATTGTCCCAGTTTCCATTCTGTACGTGAAAGCCAGCTGGGGACTCTGGGAAAATAGAAACTATTCTAATGTATTTTTGTAGTTATTACTTCAGAGCAACATGGTTACTGCAGACTATTTTAGAGCTGACTATATTCCAAATATTGTTACAGTCATTCAGTAAGAAAATTATTACAGTAATTCTAAAAAACTATAATCATGCTGGCCAGCAATCTTCGGCAGCTGTTGAGGATCCACAATTTGAATCCTGATGCATCAACACAGAAGCGTATCAGCAATAATCATTACCTTCTCTCTCTGAACAACAGGACATCTCAATGAACAGAAAAGGATAGGAGACAGTGGCTGTTCCTTGCTCTTTTGATTTACCTCTTAATTGGACTTACTAATACAGAATAGATCTGCTTGCCATACTTTTCCTGCAGAAAGTGATTGCCAAAGATAGGAAGGAGCTGGTGCTCATTCCTCTTGTGCTGATTCCATCATCACCTCCATCCCCAAACTTCAAACGGCAGGACTGTAAAATATAATTCACTCAAGGACAAGTAGTCAATTTCTTTATGTAACTTCACTTGATGATCTTGAATACAAAAAAATAAATGGAAATCATCAGACCATATATACTTTTTTTCTTAACAGCTGTAATTTTTGTTCCTTTTCTTAATAGTCCTGGAGAAAACCAAAAAACATTAAATAATAAATTTTGTCATAGTTTTGCTGATGGGTAATCCTGTGACCTGCACAACATATACTGCATATCCTTATCCAGGCGCTGCCCAAATAAATGAAAATTCTGACACCGTAGAAATTTAAATTTCATTTAAAGCACATCTAGACTTTTCTTCATATAGTCACAATATTAAAGAGTATCCTTAGTGATATGAAAAAATCAAAACTGGCTGATTTTGATTTCATTCCGTGATTGCTGTACTCTTAATATTAGTGGACACCAACACTGGTTTCAGGAAATGAAACTGACCCTAATCTACACAGAAGGATCAGACAGTAATAGACAATGACTAGAAGAGTCCTATAATTGTGATTCATGATACATTTATGTAAATATGAGAACTGATTTCCAAATGAAAAATCGGGGGATAATGCTCATTGTAACTTCGTTTTGAAAATCAATTTAATCGAAACTGGAAGTTCTGATTAAATGTAAAGACCATGTGCATATAGATAAATAGATTTGGTATTTAGCCAGCAAAAGCTGTGTCAAAAATGATGGCATTGCTATCAAGGACATGACCATGGCAGAATCAAGGAGCAGATCCAATGACATGTCCCCCTCCCTTAAATAACACATTTGATGAATTTGCCCACTATTCTGATATATTTGATCAGTACCAGTTCTCCAAATATATTTATTATTTGAGAGAAAATCATTACTAATTTTGCTCAAAGCATTCTTAAATGGCTATACTGTACCTATTCCCCTAAAGAATGGCTTATCTTCGGATTCTAAAGGGAAAATCCTGTATGATATTGCTAAGATCACACTGAGTTCTAGATAAATGACAGCATCATTTTAAATCTATCAATTATAAAAAGTTATAATCTATTTGCCACAGGCACTGTTTATACACTGTTAAATGTGTAAGTATGAACAGGTGTCATGGAAGATAAGAGCACTTGAGAGATGCTCTTATTTAAAAGTTTATGTGTGTTAGCTTCCACAAACTAAATGAATTCAGCCTTCCATCTCTACAACTTATTTAAGGATTCAGGGAAAATAACATAAATATACATGCAATGCAGAGTTCCCCAAAATGTGGATTTAATGGTATATTTGAAAAATCTAGTGTTATACAGTCTATAATGTTTTCACCTGCCAGTGAGATTATTATTTTTTCATTCCTTTCTTATCACTTTCATTCTGTGTACAATGGCATACATATGTATGCCTATTTGAGTAGGAGTAAAAACTTCAATTTTGATTATGGCAAGAAAATACAAACATCAGTGAGTAAAAATGCTGTCAAGCAAGCTGAACTCTTATTAAAAAAGTCTATGAAACCAGCTTTTTTTTGTGCTTTTTTCCCGACAAGTGTTTCATTGTTACTTTTGAGGGTAAAAGAGGTTCAAAACTATTGTTTTAAACATCAGAGCTGAACATATTAAAAAAAGATGTCCTGTGCCTTTTTCTCAAATTGTGGTGTACCTTGAATATTTTTTTGTCAATCACAATAGTATATAATTATTTGATTGGCCCTTTTATTGGTACTAGGGATTAGTAGGGCAAGTTTCCTTGTAGCACACAGCTTACAGTAGACAAGAAATTCTGTATATATTTAATAAATTATTGCCAAATTTTTCAGAAGGCAGTATTTATACACCCTGAAGTCAACCCTAGCAAATTGCTATTTGCTGCTAAATCGGAATGTACCAAAACTTTTATTAAAACCTGAATTTGAGAACATACTGTTATTGGAGTGTACCTCTAATTCTTTTGCTACTCATTGTTAAGCAGGAGTCTGAGCCAGTAAATAAAACTATTAACAGAAACAACCCCTACAAATACCACAGCATGCTAGATTAACCAGGGGAGCTACAATGATCAGCTGAACTATAAGTGACAGTGATTTCATGAAACAGTTCAATTTGGTTTAATCCTTTAAAAAGTGCTTTTCACTTTCATGGATCAATACATCACTTACAGTTCAGAGCACAGTTTCAGCTTTATCTACCATGAATTTCAGACTCACTCTATCGCAAACATTTTTTCCATTTACTTTGTTAAAGAGTTTCTTATTGTGGGGCTAAGAAATACTAAATCGAACAAAGCTTCCAAGGATAGTTTAGAAACAGGGACTGTGTGTTTATACATAGTTTTGTGTATGCATGTATTTGCACATACATGTTTTTATCTAAACTCCATCGCAGATAGAGGGTTTGCTGGTCATTGCTTGGAACCAAACCATTTGCAGGAGAGAATGGAAAGTGAAAAAGTTCCCACATGATAGAAGAGCAGGGAAAGGAAAGAAGAGGCATGTAGGCAAACATCAGTTCTCCATCGAGACAGGATTTGTTAAGGGCTGGCTCACAATTACTTGTACCACATAATCCCTTGGTATTTTTAGTTCCTCCAGTTTCATTTTGTCTGCGAGTGGCCGGCCTGAAAAAAACCATCGCTGACTTCTAGGTTCTACTCCTTCCACTGTGTGTAGTCGTCTCTTCATGTGATACACAGTGTCCATACTGCGGACTACAAGTTTGAGGTCTTTGCCTGTTGAGAGGCGTAAACGAAGCTGGCATTCATGACCGGAGTTAGGCGGTGGATCCGGAAAATCCAGAGTCTCTAGATCCCCCTTTTCTTCGATCATGTTGACAGGTGGGGCAAGGCAGTAGACAGGAAGCTGGTATCTATTCCCCAGTTCATCATAGCACTCTGTAAGAGCACCTTCAGAAGAGAGGGGAAAAAATGGAGTCAGTAACATATTTTTCCATTAAATCAATATTGCATTTCTTGAATTGTTCAGGTTTTTTTATTCAGGTACAACGCGTATCAGGAACCTTTATCCTCCATTCTCTTCACAATTATAAGTATTTTCTAGTATCATGGTATATGTATGGATTATTTTTTTACAAAGGGTTTTATCTTGTCAATGGCAACTTGTATTCACCTTTGTGCACTAATGCTTTTAGAGCATACGATACGTTAACTTCAAGTCTTGCTGACATACACTGGCTATTTCTAATTTGCATTTAACATCATGAGAGAATTTATCATGTATGAATAGGGACAGTATTACCAGTTACAGAAAATGTGTTTAACAGAACATCCTTTATGTATTTTAAGTGGTGACAGTCACAGAAAGCTCTGCTTTACATATGAAAAAAAAATCACATTTCACAATGGCGCAGGATATGTAAGTGCTGTACCATCTAAAGGGATACAGGTCATTTTATGATAGCAGTTGGGACCAGAACCTATATTGTTAAGTGATGAAGTTGTAAATTGAATCCCATGGTTGTTGGCTGAGTTAACTTCCTGCTGGTTCCCTGCAACTAAATGAGTGGAGAACATATAGGCAGGAAGTTGCAGCTCGCAAGCAGACTAGCAAACAGGTAAGTGGCTACTGCCTGGTGGGGGACAGCACAAGGGGGTGCATGAGAGTCGAGGATAGTGTGAGGGAGGCCCATCAAAGCTCAGAGAGGGTGTGCAAGGAAGGCATGATGAACTTTGGGGAGGGTGCACAAGGGTATGCCGGAGATGCAGAAAGGCTCAGGGAGAGTGTGCGCGCAAGAGACTTACCCCAGAAACTTCCCATTTTCCCCACCAGCTTCCACAATGACTATCTGAGAAAGCTGGCAGAGAAGGCCACAAATGGCGACTGCTTGATTACAGGCACTGCAGCCAGTTGCAAGTGCGAGCCAGTTGCCAAGCATCCAGATTCATGGGACTATGGGAGTGCCAGGATGGCCAGAATTCAGAGGACTGGTCATAACCACCATTCTTTCAGTGCCATTGTAACTTTGAACGTTTGCTGAACAAATGGTAGTGAATTGAGGACTATGTAATATATTCTTCCATTATTTACTTTTCTGTTACCACATATGTTTTATTTATTCATCCAAACTTGTATGTGGAGATATGTCCAGATTAAGATAATAAGCAAAGGATTTTTCCACAGCTGTGTCATATACATAGATTTATGCATGCACTTAAAAAAGTATTTTTATTAATTAAATATATACTCCCCATCTCACCAATAAGGTGACTGGCATTGTAGCAAATGATTACTTTTAAAGTGGGAAATAATTATCTCAATCCAAGTCTACACACATATTTTGTTCTCCCCCCACAACTCACGAGCATGAAAAGGTGTATATATACTAGTCCCCCACAGACACTTCCTAAAAAAGGCTTGGTAAGTATATTTACCTCCTAGCATATAGACTTACACTAGCCTGAGTTTCCATATCACATTTAGCCATAAAGTGATTTGATTGGTTCTGGCTTAGTGTGATCTGTGAACTCTGCCAACTCTGACTTATTCATTATTAAGAACAACAAAGATACCATAGTCTTCCAGGTTTTATTTATTAAAAGGCAAAAGGCTTAAACACACTTGGAAATACATCCACATACAAACTATCCATTCATTCAAAAGTATTTCTGAACAAATATATATTTCACAGAATCATAAAATCACAGGGATGGAATACACCTTGGAGGTCTTTTAGTCCAACTCTGTGACCAAAACAATCCTTATATCATCCTGGACAAATGGTTGTTCAATTTTTTCTTGAAAACCTCCAGTGAAGACTACTACCATGCTTCTCTTCATTAGGCTAAACTTACCTTCATTCCCTTAGCCATTCATCATACAAGTTAGCCTCCAGACCTTTTATCATCTTTGTTGTTCTTCTCTGCACTTTTTCTAGGGCCTCAGGATCTTTTCTGCAAATTAGTATCTTTACATTCTTCAAACTTTACAGGTTGAAGAATCACTTAGAAGTCAGAAGGGATGTATCAATAGTTCTCTAGAACAATTTATTTTAATCTAACAAGTGAGGAGCCACATAAACAAACAGATTCTTCGCCCCCACTAGTCCTCCAGAACATTACTTTTATTCCTAGCAGTTTTCTAAGATTTCTGATTCTAATTATTTTAAAACAAAATTGGTGCTTCGGCCACATTAATTAATTTTATTTAAATCATTTATATATTTTATGAAATAATTCATCTTCTCAATCATCCGTCTCACCTAAATCAATCTGGGCAGTTTACAATAAGAATAATTAATGGGCATATTTATACAGATAATCCCCAGTTAATAACTGCCTCATTGAGTGATGGTTCAAGCTTACAAAAGTGCTGAAAAATGATATTTATAACCAATCCCAAACTTAAGGCTGTCACAGGGTCCCCATGGTTACATGACTGCAATTTGGGTGCTGTAGGCACTATCCAACAAAGCACTCAATCAATTTAGAGCCATTTTATGCATTGTTTTATTTATGTTCTGAATGTTACATTCAATGTAAGATTCCTATAACAAATATGAAGTATAAACTAGGGATTTACATGACCAAGAGGAAGACCTGAAGCTGAAATTCCATCATTTCATTCTAGTTTATATCTAATAATTATGGCAGAGGGCTGAAAGAGGTGGTGGTGACATTGCTATTATTTCATAAGTTAAATTTCATTTCAAAGCTGTAGTTTTTATTTTGCCCATAATATACATAAAATAAAGCAAAAACCTGCACTGAAAAGTAGAGATTTCATACCCACACCCATATGTATGTATGTAGTGGAGAATTTTAATTTGCATCTAGGAGTATCAATAAATTATGAAAACATTTCAGAAACATATTTGCATTGAGTATTTACATATGATTCTACCATTTCAATTACAGATAATTGATACAAAAATAAAACAGAAAAAGGAAAACAAAAACATATGCTGCATACAAAAAATTAGTTAGCATAGTTTTTAAACAAAATATTAAACCTTGATTGTACAAACTATTATGCTAATAATTATCTTTTTTTCCTAAAAAAGAAAACAAACATATTTGAGATCCAGCACTGCATTTCTACTATTAATGGATGGGTCAGCACTTTTTCGTGTATAATTCAAAGGTACTTTCCCATCTTTAAACTGTACTGATACTTGTAACTCCACATTATCAAGATAGCATGTTAGCTTTTATAATTCATTCTACACAGATTAGGACATTATTGATAACTGTAGCCTAGTAATAAAACACAGATAAAAAACCTATAATATATCAACAATAATATTAAGTTCTTAATTCACAAGAAGTTTAACACAAAATGTATTATTTTGTGCAACACTATCTACTACAGTACTTGGAATCACAGCATTTTAAATTTATTATTTATATTTTTCATAGTATTACATAGAAGATACATCTGCAATTCTGTGTTGCTATGGTGAAAGAAAAAATTAACTACAGAACAGCATACTAACAATGGACTTTGGAAAAAAATCTGACTTCAGATCCTAAAATAATTATGAATATAAGTGGATACCTTTTGATAAATCATTCCTCCTCAGCTTAACTTTCTTCTTAAGATTATAAGAATAAAATGGGATGAAGTCAAAATTCTAGAATGACAGATACAAATAGAGTGATTACTTCCAAATGTAATATTTTTAAGTGTGGTCTTAAAGACTCTGAGTTTTATAAAAAGTGTTAACTGCTTATCTTTATTGAAAAATATTCATTCAAGGATGATTTAAAACATGAAATCAAATTCAACCATGAAAACCAGAACTGTATATGCTGATCATTTATCAACAATCTATTGATATTTAACAGTTCTTTGGTACATAAAAATCTTTAACTGTTTAAATTGGGATACTATTCAATAATTTTGGTTCTTAGTACATATTTCACTGATTTTAAGATGTTCTACTGTACTAGAATATTTTACTATATATTCCTGAATATAATTACTTTTTGTTTAAAACAATGAAAAATGCCAAAACTCATAATCACCAAATCTGCTTACAAATTAGGCAATTTATGAGGCTGTTATCCCCATGTTGGTTTAACGCTGTGTATTTATCAGTGCGGAATGAATTCCAGAAGAACATTTCCTAATTACTGGGACCACTGTTAAGTCAAATAACAATTCCTAGGTTCAATAAAAACAGTAAATTGCTTCAGTTCCCACCACTGCTGGATGTCAGAAGATGGGCTTTCTCTTTGCAGCAACTTTCCCACCTCATATTTTATGAGAAAGCTCACCAACAATGCAAATATATATTTAATTAATTCTACACTGCATTTGTGTGTAATTTATCATTCAGATTGCTACATCTAATTTCTTTGGCAGGTTATTAGTGCAATATTATCAGCTTCAAAATCTAACAGGTGTGCTATTTTATTAAGCTTTTTTCCCCTCCTGTTTCTATCATGGAAGATCAACCCAAAAGTCTTTAGAGTATATTCCTGTTGTTTTCAGATAATTAATTTAAAATTAAATTTGCAATCATTCAAAATATTCAACCAAATAAGCACAATCAACTATCATTTATAGCAGGAAGAAGCAAATAAATATTTATAACCTCTAGAAACTGTACAAATTGCATGTACAAATCTTATATGAGATATAGAAATACTTAAGTATTCATGAAATTTCCTTAAACTTTCAACATTTTATTCAAGCTTCATTTTAAATTTATGGATACTAGTTACTATAACATTGAGAGAAACATTCCTCGTGTACAATTATTTTGAAAGTAAATCACACAAATGAAATATTAGTTTATTTCATACAGTATATAACATAAAGTCTGTTTCAAGATTCTAAACAGCTTAATAGAAATGCAATAAGTACAGTTTGGAGCTCACTGATAGAGAAAATAATTAAGAATTCCAATTTGTTTTCCTAACCTTTGTTGCAGTAAATTATATACTTTAATTATTATACTTATGACCTACTTTTCCATTTTAGACAATTCTCAAAATATTTAACAGAATCCTGCATCAGCACAGTTAAAATTTGAAATTGTAAACAATAACAATAATTCACTATTTATTTTAAAGCTCATCACTGTGATATACAATTCTCAGATCTGTCACTTTGACAATACCTGAATTTTATTGCAGAAGTCAGCAATGTAGAGCAGATGGCCTGCCTTCTGTTTTCCCAAATTCCCATGTCTCTAGAACTCCCTCTCAGTTGCCATCAATTTGCAATAACAATGCCAAGCTGCTATGATTTGTGGCAAGGTAGGCACAGCTGAAATTCTGCTGCAAGAGAATTGAAAAGCTCCCAACTTCTAAAACAGCATCTTGTTATTTGGAGAAGGGCAAAGTTGGCTGTTGATTGCTTACTAAATGCTTGGCATACTCTGGACAATTTCTAATATTGTGAAGAATTCTTAAAAAATCCTCCAGTATTAAAGAATCTTCATTGCATAAACATACTTTCTCTTGCTATTATTATGAAGCTTGTGGGCTTTTACTGCTTCTACCTTTCTCCATTAGTAAATAACATTGGAGTGCCTACAAAATATGGTGTGGTTTTTAGAGCTGCACTCTTTCTCTTTCACAGACATATAAACAGAGATGTAATTTCAGTACTGGAAGAAGACATGTAAAGCTCAAAGACATATTTAACACAGAAATTTAGAGTGAGTATAGAATCAAAATTAATTGATAGAAAATAATTTGTAAATAATTTATGGCAGCCTCTAGCTGATCTTGAGAAAAATAAAGAATTGGACCTGGTTAATATTTAAATGATTTTAATTAATTTTATATTTTAATGTTTTTAATTATTTTTGTTTCAGGGGGGATGAAGATTTTCAAGCTGCCCAGAGGTCATGATAGTGAGATCAATGGCTGTATACATTTAATAACAATCCTTCCTTCCCTCCTCCCTCCCTCCCTCCCTCCCTCCCATCCCATCCCAACCTGACACCATCCCTCTCACTGACAGAGTGACTCTGAGCATTGTACAATTAAAAACATAAAAATAATATGAAAATATTATATTTAAATGGGAGACAGTTAAAACAAGAATAGGATAATTCAAGTTAAAAAGGCAGGAGGAGGACCTTTAAGGCACTAACCAACTCCAAGGCTGTATGCTCTATGAGCCCCAAGTCAGTTGGCACAGCCATGTCTTCAAACTCTTCCGAAAGGCCAGGAGAGGTGAACCCACCTCATTTGTAAGAGGAGGATATTCTAAAGGCAGGGGAGGCGGGAAAGGCTATCTTCCTGGACACTCCAGTCGAACTTCATTAACTGATCGGGTATGTAATATACCTTCTCTACCTGACTAGGTGGGACAGACGGATGTAATGGAGAGAAGATGGTTCCATAGGTAACATGGCCTTGTGCAATGTAGGTCTTTAAAGGTCACAACCAACACCTTGTATTGTTTCTGAAGCAAAATGGCACTCAGCGCAGCTTACATAGAAGAGATGTTACCATGCACTGTCCTTAGGGTATCCAAAATTGCTCATGAGGCTGCATTCTGTACCAGCCAAAACTCCTGAATATTTTCCAAGGATAATCCCATGTAGAGTGTGTTGCAATAGTCCAAGCAGGAAATGACTAGGGCATGAGTGACCAAGAGATGGGCCTTCCTATCCTAAAATATTTGGAGGCAGACCACTAGACAATCCTAGTTTGCAGACTAAACTGAGAAGTTGACAAACCTTCTGGAAGTCAAAGAAAATCAATTCTGTATTGATGCCAAGAAAATTGTATGGAACTGTCCATATAGATAGCAGAAATCAAGGTTAATGTTTTTATATAAAACAGACAATGGGAAAGCAATTGTCTGAGTTTGTAGAGTAGAAGTCTCAAGTCTCTCCTCCCACAACTCTAGCCTCATCTTCAACTTTGGGAAAGTAGATTGGTAGTTCCTATCAAGGAGCCACCATCTATCTTTCAATGGGTGCTCACCTGGCACATAATCTAAGGGTATGAGGCAGAGGTTTCAAAATCTATGCTGCCTTTCTGGAAATTTAAATGTCAAAATATGAAAGTTGAAATGTCATCTCTAAGCCATATGACTTATAGGCATGTGGCTAGAAGATTCAGCCCTTTCTTTTGTCTTTGGGAGATAGATCAATCTCTTAAGAAATAAAATCAAACTTTATTACAAAAGAGTTTATAAACAGTAAAAAAAAGCTATTTTAATTTTATATATTAAAATGCAAACATCCAATATTGAAATAATAAATCACAAAGCTGTTCAGATTAGGAGATACATCCAAATTGGCATTTACTAGTTTCCAGAACAATATTGCAATATTAGAGACTGTGACAAGAGTGAATAGCAAAGAGTCATTTGATAAAGCCTTATGCTTTAGAGAAGTTTATACTCCCTTTTCCTCCAAAGCAGTTCCAGGACTACCCACGGAGAACAATTATTTTTTGTTCTTCTTGCCAAATTCCTAACTATATAACATGCTGTTCTACATTCTACATTAAACCAGTGGCCATGTTGTTGAAATGAACTTAATTTAGAGCTGTCCTGCCTTAATACTGGATTTAAATATTTAGTTGTTGATAGTAGCACTGGATAATTGAAGAAGCTGAGTCAACTTTAATCAATTTAAGGCAAATACATGCCAGATGGATTGAATGCAGAAGTACTGCAGTGATTTTATCAGTTAAATTAATAGACTAATTCTTTGTTGGCCCAAATGTTTTAGTGCAAGTATGTTGTCATTATATATTTTAGCATTCCACTGATATCAAAGCCAACATATTGGATTGTGATAATTGGTGATTACTATAGCCTTGTGAAATGAGCTCCTTGAAATTTTCTTATTTTTGGAGAGGAGATATATACATAATTATTCTTGTTCCATTTATTGATAACTGTGTACAATTATTGGAAGATTTTTTTGCCATTTAAAATGTAAAAATTCCATTTGTAAAGTAGATTTAGCAGTTTAACCCTGCCAGGTTTCCTCTGGAACCCTTCAAAGTAAGAGGGAAAGTAAGATAAAGTTTATCAATGTCAAGTTTTGCGATTTTGTGCTTATCATCCCCTATTATTTAATTAAAATTGCCCACCTATCTAATGGGTTTAGTATTTGTCTTCTAGAGCAACAGCTGCATTTCTGAGTGTAGACCGGTGGTGCTGATTCTGAGAATTAGTATATTTGGGAGGCATATAAACATTTAATATTATTAGGGCAATCTTATTTGTTATCATTAATCTCAGTACGAGGAAAAAGTAATTACAGTCTAGAGTTAGTTGCACAACCTCCAGATTCTACTTCCTATTTAACAAGATAGCCAAACCCCCAAAAGACCAGACCATAGAATTTAGTTTCTTTGTTGGAGTAACCCATGATCTAAAACCAGATAAATAAATTGTATCAGATATGATTTTCTGGGATCCAGATTTCTTGCAAAAACAATATGTCACGTCATTTTACTAACTTAGGGAATCGTTGTCAGTAGCTTGAGCATTCCATCCTCCTATATTCCACACTAAGATGGATAACTACCTATGAATTCCTCACTTGGTTACCATTTATTACATTCGGTCCTCCTGTTATTTACAAAACAAGAGACACATTACTGCTACAAGGTAGGTCTTAATGGTTCTGATCTGCGTCTGAGTTTGTCCTTCATTGAATGTCAGCAACGCTCTAGATTTCTCTCATTTCATCTCCCTCAGCTCCATAAACCACAGGGAAAGAAAGGATCCCCAAGAGGGGAGAGGTTGCATGGGCACAATCTGATCCAATGCCTCAGCTGCCCCTTTATTCTAAGTAGCAACCCAGGCTTCAGATGAACCATGCAGCAGATCAGCAGAATAACCCCAAGCTCCCTCTGAAGTTAATGATCACAATCCAGTGAAAAAGGCTGTGGATGAGAAAAATGATGCAAATATGGAATGTTTAATGTAACTAATGATGACAGAAAGATACTGCATAATGTGTATAAAAATAAAAGATAAGTCCAAGGAATGTTATCAAAAAGAACAAGAAACATTTCAGATTCAAAGAGGCAAAAAAACTGCAGTGAAATTTTGATGAAAATAATAAAATGGGATAATAGGAATGAACAAAAGTCTTCTGCAGAGCAACTATAATTACAAATAGATGTGATGAAATGATTTGGGATGAAACTGAAGTGGTAATGCATGAACAGAATTAAACCAATGCAATATATAGTCAACTCTAAAGAAATGATGAATTCATAATTCTCTGAGAATGCTGAAAAATGGTAAGGTTGTAGGTTTTGAAGATGTAACTAGAAAATGTTAAAATATGGATCTAGTTTGCTTGCAGAATGGTAGTGTAATTTGATTAACACATCTGTAACGACTGACTTTGAATCTGAGAATTGGATGAATGAATAGAATGCCATTCTATTCCCCTATGCAAAATGAAAGGTAGAAAGCATGAATGCAGAAATAACAGGGAGATCAGTTTGTTAACTGTGCCTTGCAAAATGCCTGACAGAATTCTGATCAAAGATTATGATGTGAGAAATCTGAGCCAAAAAAATTGCTATTGTTTTTGCACTAGCCAGGTGGCATACAAATCAGATATTTTATCTTCAACAGGTAATTGAGAAATGTATAAATGTGAGAAAAAGGGTCTATTGTATTTGCTGGTTTAAGAAAAATGTACAATAAACTGAATTTTTGAACTGAATGAAGCTGGTGTGATCTTCAAAAAGAAAGAGGTAAAAACTTGTAAGAGAAGGCAATGTGTATGTTTGTGATGTAAAAAAATCATAAACATAAACATGACCACTCTAATGGCAGAAAGTGAAGAGGAGCTAAAGAGCCTCTTAATGAGGGTGAAAGAGGAGAGTGCAAAAGCTGG
>JANHZU010004677.1:7690-22014 GCA_032468055.1 Acrochordus granulatus
ACAAGAGGGGCCAGGATTGAAGCCAGGTGTTTTGCTAAGTTGTAAGTGATAGAGTCTGTGCTGCTGACAATGGGTCTGAGTGGAATTCCCTCCTTGTGAATCTTAGGGAGGCCATAAATGCAGGGAATGGTGTACCCCGGGTATAGTCTGTAATACAGTTGCTTGTCAATGACTTGTTCTTTCTCCAGCTTCTGTAAACAGGCTATAACCTTCAAGGTTATATAGTTTTTAATTCAGTTTTTCCATTTTTTAATTTTTTTCCTCTATTTTCCCCTCTAAAAATAGATCTAATTTCCGTATATTTTTCTCAAACATCTCCTGTAAATTTCTGCCCCAGATTTCTATTTTAGCCTCTATATTTTCATTAAGCTTCTAAATTTCACCCAAAATTTGCTCACCACCTCTTTTGTTGTCGCCATCACTCCTTCTATAATTTGTTGAGAGAAAAGAAGAAAAGAAAAGAAAGTTGCACAACAATGCCAGCCTTTTAGTTCAGATGGTGAAGAGTTAATTCAGCAGATCCAATCTTCATCACATGCCACTGTTTCCAGTCAATGAATTTCACAGTCTATGTCAGTGAAGAAAATGATACAAGGTAAACAAACCATAAATAATCAAAATAAAGAAGGAAAATTGGACTCCTCACTGTAATGACGCAGTTCAAAATGCACAGTATGCATCAAGCTTTTGACTTCAAGCAATTTATAGAATTTCAAGCAGACCAACATTCCAAGCACTTTTTAGTTCCTTTCTGCTCCTCATACAAACATAAGGAACATAAAGTCATCACTCCCACCTCCTTGCTGAAATAAAAAATTCCAAAAGCACTTCAGCCCTTCAGTAAATAACTCCACTGCAGTAATGACTAAAAGTTAGTAGAAGTAGAGATACTGCTATTAATCTACAAATGAGAGCCAGCTTAGTTTAATGGTTATTCATTAGGATAGAAACCTAGAGACTATGAGTTCTCATCCCGCCTTAGGAATAAAGCCATCTGGGTGACTTTGAGCCAATTTCTCTCTCTCTTAAATCTAGGAAGAAGTCCATGGTAAATGACTTCTGATGTCTTGCCAAGAAAACTTCAGGGACACGTCAAGGCAATCACCAGGAGTGAATACTGATTCAAAGGCACAAGAAGGAAGGGATGGGAAGAGAAGGGAAGGGATCTATTAAGACTGCAACAGCTTGGAACCAGAATGCCTTCTCCCATATCTCATGCAGTATGATCATGTTCAGTGATCCTTGGTTGTTATATTCTGTAGAGATTAATTTCATGTCAACTAAAAATGGAAATAATCTTTTCTAGTGTTACACTTCCATTCTAAAAATAAAGCATTACTTAAATTTGTTCCAAAAATTTACTTGACAATATTTCTTGTCACCTTGGGATTTGATACAGTGGTGGAATTTCTTATATTTTTCCTTGGGGCTTTTTGTTCTATGATTTTAGGTGTTTACATTTAGTGTGTTTTTATATTAACATTATATTAAATGTTGTTCCATTCTATTTCATTTTTTTTAAATATAGATCCATATGGAATTAATATTGCATGATAAAATAATAATTTAAAATAAAAAGACTTGGATTGAAATTACCATATCCAAAGATACAAAACTGAGGGAAAAAAGGTTGTTGTTAAGAGGAACATCTGAGAAATGCTGAGGAGAAAAAATGCTTCACAAATTTCCCAGGTGGTGTGGGGATGAGGTGGAAGTTCTTCACATTTCTAGCCTTCAGGATATACTGACTAAGCTGCATGAGCAAAGTATAGTCTAGTGGTTCTCTTAGATTTCTGTTTCCATTTTTCCTGCATGTTAAAAGATACATTAATTTTTTTTTGTCTTTGAAAACTTGCTTATAAATTTCTTTGGTTGAGAGAGATTTGAATCTTAAGAAACTCACTTCAGCCTCAAAAGGAATAATTTGGAAATTCAGCTTTTGGAACTTTTGCTTGCTCATCTTAGTTGAATATCAGTGAAATGGAGTGTAAATAATGTAACCTTGTAACGATCATGAGGTTTTCTCCTGTGTAAGCTATCTTGGAAAAAAGAAAAAGAAATCCAAAATTATTTGTTATTGACAACTGTGGTTTGCTGCCCATCGGCCCAGATTTTAAACTAGCACTGGGTATATGATTAGTAAAACTCATGGTCATCAGAGTGGGATAAATACTTCATGATTAAAAACAATAACAGTATATAATAGCACTAAATAATAATATCCTTCTTACTCTTTGAAGAATCCTTGAAACTGATTTTTTTTCAACAGTGGACTTATATAGTTGCTGGACTGCAAAATATTTTTGAACAAAAGCTGATTGCTTATATTTCAGCAGTTCTATGTAATAGGGATAGTTCCTATTATTTAAAACCTGTTTCAGGTAAGTCACTATTTTTAATATGTTTCTGTTTAGATTCAAGAGTAATCTTTTTAACAGAGTTTTTAATGATATATACAACCTGGACAGATGAGCAGCAAGCCATAGATATCAATACAAAGCATTTTTTGATATGCATACATGATTTATATATGAATACGAGTATGCCTTTTCATGATTCAGCCCCATCCTTTGGTTTTTAGATTTCAGACATTTCTTTATGCACTTGAAAATAGGCTGTGCTATATAGTTGGTGAAGTTCACTTGGAACTTTAAGTTACACATAGAGTTCAAAATCTCTCTTGTTAAATAGACTAAAAAGTAAAGAAGGAGGAGAAGTAGTTTAAAAGACACATAGAGTTAGAAATGTTCTGAAATATCTAACATTTGGGGGGTCATTGGTGTCTTTATTCCACCCAATTTTTAATGCCCATATCAGTAAAAAGTAGGCAAAACTAGGATAAAACTAAAATATGATTTCCATTAAACTCATTCTATATTTTTATAATTGATTTATTATGTGCCATTTAGTTATTGTCAACACTTAGCAATCACTAAGATAATTGAGCTCATCCACTTTGCTGCTGGTTATCCTCTTCTCTTTCCTTTTGTTTTGTTTTTTCCAAGAACTTCATGGCTGTTTTAGCAAGAGCTAAGTCTGTGGTGTATTTTGTTGATGATTGATCTTTTTTTTTAAAAAAAATCTCCTTTGTCATGCTACTAAGTGACAATTTTTGGAAGAACTATATATAATGTATAAAAGGGTATATCAAGTTTTACCCAATTGATTTAGGTTACATATTAAGAGCAACCCAAGATAAAATAGGTGATTTTATCTCTAAGTCAACTATAATTATTTAAAAAATGGGTAATTCTAGCTACAGTATATCTCCTGATACATGAAAGAGGAAAAAAAAGAGGGAAAGCCTATGAGCCTGAATATTATAGTTCATTGACATAGTGAAAATTATCTTCAGTAATTAAAATGGGCAAGTAGCATCTATAGTACTGTATTTTGATTGGGCTTTGCATAGTATTAGCTGAATTCTATATCTTGGGTATCAAATCAAACAAATCCAAGAAGACTCAAGGAACTAAAGTGAGTTTAGCCCTAAGTTATTATTTATCAGAGGTATATGTGCAACTCATTTGCCAATTTTTTTTTAAATATATCCTCTGATGATTTTTTTAAAGTCTGAAAGTACAACAATTGTTCAGGTTAAATTAAATTTCAATGAAATTTCAAGCATTTTTTTTTTGGAGGAGATTATGTTTGATGTATAGATTTGTTCTTTGACCTTGTTGCTAGTCTATAAAGTTTTGGGTGTATGTCTGAATTTGTAGAGATGATTATGGTATTTAGTCCCTTATGAAATCAAACTCATTTACACATTTATTGATTCATTCACAATAATATCAGCAACAATCCTTTTTATCTGCTAGAACAAGCACATTACATTTTAATATTCTGTGTAGTTTGCGGAGAAAGCTATCCCGGAAAGTATTTTTCTATCCAAATCAAAGAATTAAGTCTATAAACCTAGATTATTTGAAAAAATAATTTTGATTTTCAAAAGTATTGGGGAGAAGGGGATTAAACAGAAAAAGGCTAACTCATTGTTGTCAGACTTTAAGTATTGTTCCTGCTGTAGCAAAGTCATCAAACTTAGCATAATTAAACTGTTCTGCTTACCTGGTTTTCAATACTAATTATATTAAATACAGGTGAATTGCACTGTCTTAAAATAGAATTAATGAGGATTCCCATTGAGAGTGCAATTGGTTAGATTATTAAACAGCATCTGTTTCTGTCAATTATGGTAATTTTACTGTTTTAAAAGCATTTTACATTTCCTGGTGGGAATATAACCGCAGTCAGCATATGTTTATTAAGCCACTTAGCAAACAGAGCTTTATTAATGAATCTTCAAGTTAAACTATTCCACTCTGTAATTTTTAATTACAGTTTGTATGTCTATATTGTTAACGTGCTTGGTGATAGATGTTCCAAGTAAATATTGATATTTTCGAGCAGAACCTGTCTAAATGTATTATATAACTTCTATTACCCAACCCCAGAAAACTTTCTCTCTTGCCCTATTTGCTCTCTCTTCTGCAATGGTAAATATAAAGAAGTACCATTGGCTGAAAAACTCTGCTCATGTGATTCCAGAGAAGTGAAAACTACAGAACATGTTCTTCTTCATAGTTCCCTTTACAGAGACATCTGAATCAGATTCATCCTGCCTCTGATCAGTAGATATCCTGGTTGCCCAGATTTAGCCTATGTCTAGATGTTATAAGTATTAGATGAATTACATTTTATAAAACAGTTCATGTATCTAGCTTTTGTGCTAGCACAGAAGATCCAATGGACTCTATGGGCCAATTTTCCACAATGCATTTTATGTAAATATAATTTATTTAAATTTTAGATATTATCACTTTATTGTAATTTTAGATATTATCATACTTAGTATACTTTAGTGTTTACAGCATAATTTAATGTTGCTGAATCCTGGACCTCACTTATAGATGTTAGTAAGGTTGTTTTCTAAATGTATTTTAATCTTGTCTTAAATTTTATTCATCATCTAAAATTTATCATGTAAAATATATTATTTATGCATTCATAGAGCACTCTGCTTGTACTAGTCTATGACTACAATAAACTGAAAAAATCCAACTATTTTTCCTTTTTTAAGGTATAACTTAGCAATGTAGATTCTTAATATTGTCATTTCAACATCTCAGATGAATTCAGAACATGTTTATAGACATAAATTGTGATCCCAAAACTCTCAAGTATAAAATGATTAAATTATCATTGCAAGGTTTCTATAAGTCAACTCATAAAAACAGTATTTGCTTTCTGATTAGAATTGTCCCTATATTTTGCTCAAACTTTTTTTTTCAATGTGATTTGGTTAGTATAAGTTTGTTAACCAATGAAGTCACTGCTCCCAGTATATTTAACATCACATATAAGTGTATCAATTCTTCAAATTGTAAGATGGAAAACATTTCTATAACAGCCTTCATTATATGAGATAATACAAGAGTGTACAGCATAACAAGAAATTCTTTAAAAATGCACCTAAGAAGAAAATAATTAATATTCTTCACTATTATGTTTAAAAATAATAAAATGTCTACAGCAATTTACAAATGTAGCCTAACAAGTTTTATACACTTAAATGTTTGTGTAAAAAGATGTTATATAGCCCTTGGCCTAATTTCTAAAGCTTTTAAAGCTCAGGAATTTTTTCTGAATTTCATTCAGGAAAATGAAATGTGCTTCCCTTTCAGCTACATTGGAAGTAAAAAGAAGAAAAGGATGCCTCAGAGAGAGAGGAGAGAGACACAAGTGTCAGAGGAAGAAAGATGGTTGGCCACATCCACTGCTGGCTGTGGTTATACCCATTACTTGCTTCAGCCCCATATGCCAATTGGCATGTCTCCCCAGCCTATTAAATTATATTACAGCCAATTCAAGGAAATGTAGTTTTCCTTAAGCATTTTGTAATGTAACCTTTACTCAGAGATGTCATCATGTACCAAGATCCATCTGTTTTATATATGTATGCAGTGACACATCCACCATCTGCCACACATACACATATGTCCATGGACACTGCTGCCATTGCGGATTTTCTCAAGTTTTTACAACTTAATAAAACGGACACATTTCTTTATAAGTAAGATGAAAAGAATGTGAAGTGTGAATGTTTTGACCCTCTGAGAAAATTTCTACACTGAGTGCTACAATTTAATGAAATGGAATATTAAAAAAGGTGAATTATCGAACTGAAGTTGCACTTAAAAAAAGGTTCACTAATCAAATATATTATTAATACTGTGATTCTTTCTGTCTATATATTTTTGCCTAATTTCTTTGTTTAACTTTTAATAAAAGAGTAACTTTAATGGTTCCCTCAGTGAGTAGAATAGCATTTGTTTTATTAACACAAATCGTATCCCCCTAGAAGCTATTTCAACTCTCTCTCATTGTTAATGCTTTAAAATATTTTGCCTATTTCTTGAACTGTTCTACCATAATGTCCAACTGGCTGAAATGGGAAATATTAAAGATTGTTCCTTTTAAAATCTCATTTTGACTCCAGGAGACAAAATTATTGTGATGTGTAAATTATACTGTGCACATTGCACCTCTCCATCTTCCTTTCAATATCAGTTCTATGGATAAGGACAAAATAACAAATTTAGATGAATGCTAGTTTCAGATATATTCCATACAGGAATATATTTATAACTTACTGAGCCAAATCCAATCTGTTGGCCATATTGGGCAGTCTAACAGAAGCTCAGTAACTCTGTCGCTTTTATTCTTTACCCAAGATTTTGTGGGGGTAGATTACCAAATATCAGGCCACACTATACCTGATTTTCAGGTTGTTTGGAGACACGGGTCTTGAGGGCCTGGTTTATTCATTGTGGAATAAATGAACTGTGGTAAATGTTCCATTTTGCTGCTTCCATTTCTGAAATAATTCCTAGTGTAGGATGCCATTATTTGGAATATCTCTAACAACATTGACTGCCTCTCAGGGCATAGCAAAGATCTCTCCATGTCAGATCTGCATTATTTGAATGCTAAAACAAATTTCAGTTGAGTAGGCAATAAAAAGAAGTCTCCTCAGATAATGGATTGCCACGGATGAACATCATTTGCCTGAAGGGAACACAAATTATGTAGGTATCTAAGTCTGGTATTAATCCATATACAGTACCTTATTTTATCCTGACTGATGAAATGACAGGGCTGGATTCAGTTACCACCTTCAGGGAATGCAAGCAATGCCTATTATAAATTATCTACATATCAAGGCTGCCATCTGGGATACACTGTCCAGACACACTGGTATAAGGAAATCTCCAAGCAGCAATTTTATCAAATGGGGTGAGGTGGGGGGAATTCTTGATTGCCTGTAGATATTTTACAGCCTCATCATTCTATCTTTATTTTTATGTTTGAAATTGTAATTTACTTGAGTATCTCGGGAGTGGACAAAGTTTAGCATAAAGTTAGCAGTTTCTTGTATCTTTAATAAAATCAGTCAAGTGATGGGAAAAAGAAGAATTGTTGGCAGGAAATAATACAGAACTTATGTAATCTAAAATGATCTCTCCTAAAATTTATGTTTTCCCCCAGCCAACATTTAAGCATTGAATGAAGTTATTAGTTACCATACAATAGATAGGCACATGCACACATACGTATGAATTATTTTCCTATGTCTGTATGAAAACTCAGACGTCCGTGTATGCATGTATGCATATGAGCAAGGGGCAAAGGATGAAAAAGGCACTGTGCCTTTCTGTGCAAATCCTGTGACTTACATATTCAGAATGCAAGTATGAAAGGATAGGTTTTCATGATGACACTCATTTCAAAGTTCATCATCATCTGGTACAGGTGCCTATGGCTCAGTTTTCAGTAAATTATTTGGGGGTCCTTCTTCCTTCCAATATATAATTTTTGTACTTCTGGAAATTTAGACTTCCTTGGAACATAGTGATATTGCTGTCTGCACTCCTTTCCTAAGTTCATTAATAGAGTGATGCTCATACCATCAGCATTCTGATTCCTTTGGAAATATAATATGTAGGTATGGTTGTGATATGTCATAATGCAAACATTTCCCTTCAATTTTTGGCTCACAGAAGAATTGATTGCCTGTAATCCAATAGCACAGGAGTGAACAGTCACATCTGAATTTAAAGGAATTCATTGCAAAAGACCCATTTTATCACCTAATTCATGGCTGTACTTAAAATTGGAGACAGAAAAAGAAAATTGTAACCTCAAAGTTTTTAAGCAGTTTCTCTTTTTTCTTTCCTTGATAGCTTCAGTTGGTTACATTACAAGCTTCTTTCAAACAAATTAGACTGTTATCCTTTATTCCAAAGGAAAAAAGGTATAATATTTTAATGTAGCTTCATAATATAGATATTTCTTCTATTTTACAAATCAGATGGTATTCATTTCCTGTTCTTCCTTGCTATAGACTCTTAGTCATAGCTGAAATTTGAAACCGATCCATTCTTATACTTGAGGGGAAAGAGTAGAAGAAGCAAAGCAAAACCTCTAATTATAAGTCCTCTTGGGAATGATGTTATACTCATGAATTAAATATTTTTCTAGCTCTTTTTTGAGGAAAGAAAAAGCTTTTAAGGATTAATCATTATGGATGAGATTGCATGTGTTAAAAAAAAATTAGACAGTATCACACCTCACATAGTATCATTTTTGTAGATCCAGCTATAATTTGGATCTATTTGTGGCTTACCAGAAAAACTCAGAGAATTATGCAATTCCTTGTGCCCTGTCAAAATTTGCTCTGGAGGTGGAGAAGGTGGCTGGGAGAAAGATAACTAAACTCCTGAGTAGTAATTCTGAAGATCTGAATTTGCTCCCTTCAACATGGGATACTGGCACCACTTCTACAATATCCTTGTGCCTCTGAATTCTTATATTAGTGTCCATAATGGGCTGCTAACCTGATTTTCTTCTGGTTTAACTGTCCCAAATAAATTGCGCATTTCTCATTTTGCAATAAGAACTCACTTGAGCTCTAAAGAGTTGCATTTCCACTTGCAGGAACTTTAACCAATCCTTCCCTCTTAACTCTTAGCTTCCTCTCCTCTCTATAGCTGTGAAGAGACCATGGGCTATTGATTTGCCTTTTCCCCTTTACTGAAACAAAGGCAATCAAACAATAGGCAGAAATGCTGTTTGAGGATCAATTTATGAATTTTCTCATTGGTTGGATAGAAGGGCACACCTACTTGTGGCTATTCCTGAAAGTGCTGTGATCAAGATGATTTGGGTGATGGTTGTCCTGGCTTTGCGAAAGGTACTCGCTTGGGCAGAAAGATACACTTATATATAAATAATATATATATATATAAAATAAATAATTACTTTTTAAATAAATAATTTAAAATAAATTATTACTTTATATATATATAAAATAAGTAATTACTTTCAAAAAAATAATTTTTTGAAAATGACTTTTTAAAATGACTACTTATGCTAAAAGATTATATCTCCATGTTTATGGTTTAGTCACATTTCTGGCCCATTCTTAATTCTATTAAGTCACTCTCAGAACAATACAATAAAGCTTTTTACCATTTTCTTTTTTCCTAGGGTATCAGACAAAAAATATGTATACCAACTTTTGTGTCATCAACACACCAAGGCAATGGTTGTGTATATGCTGCAGTGTGTTTTTGCATTCAAGTTAGTCTAGACCCCTAGGGACAGGTTCAACTGTTCCATGTAGTTTTCTTGACAATATCTTCAAATGGGGTTTTCAATGGCTGAGAGTGACTGGCCCAAGGTCACCCCAGGTGGCTTTTTACCTAAGCAGGACTAGATCTCACAATCTTTCAGTATGTATATATTATCCTGCCTTTATTATTGTTATAAATAACTCAAGGAAGTGAACATAATCCTTTCTTTTCTTATTTTCACCACATCAACAACTCTGTGAGGTGAGTTGGGCTGAGAGAGAGAGTGACTGACCCAAAGTCATCCAGCTGGCTTTCATGCCTGAGGCAATGAATTAGAACTCTTAGCCTTCTGGTTTCTAGCCTAGTTCTTTAACCATTAGACCAAACTAATCCACATAATGTTTAGTGTAGTAAAAAAAATATCTTGAACAGCATTTACAGTATTTGGCAGCAACTAATATTCAAAGATTTTCTCTCCTTCTTTCTCTGTTTTATACTGTTTAGTTGCTAGTTCATTATTTGGGTGTACTGGAATATCATAAGCTTGTAAAGTGATTTGTTTCCTATCTATTATTATTTCACTTGTACTGTCAATATGCCTCTAGCATTTTTTATGCTGGTCAAAGACCATAATAATAACAAAGTATTTTTAATGTTGGTCAAAGACAATAATAATAATAAAGTATTGATTGGATATTTGGCAAATCCAGTTTTTTCTATAAACAATGCAAGTCTAGTAATTTCTGCATAAAATATTTGGCATAATTGACCAATGTATAAATAATAAAACTCTCAATTATTGATTGCTCATAAAGCATTTGAGTTTGCATCTTCATGTTTGTATATTTGTTAGTATTCATATAATTTTCAAAGATAGTGCTGCAACTCATTAGGCTTTTCAGTTGTTTCAGTGATCAACAGTATGAGGACTCATGAAAACGCAAATATAGAGAGATTTTAACTTCATCCTGTTGATCAGTCAACAAAGGTGGAAAATTTGCAACATAGTCTGTATCCTCTCACACCTCTCCCCAGCTATTACTATCATTTTCAAGACACTCCGTTGTTGTGATTGTCTGATATTTCCTCCAAAGATAAAGCACATTAATCTAAACTAATTATGCTCCCAGTATGAGATGCTATCATAACCATTAAACTTTAGATACTCATAACTTATTTATATACAATTATCAGAAACAAAAGCCAGTTTCCCACTGGAAATTAAATTTCTCCATTGAAACGTTGGTAATGTCTTAAGTCTGATCAACCTAGAAAGCCTTGTAATAATTTTATGTTGATTAATACAAAATTCTGTGAGATTAATATTTATTCTGATAGAACTAAAATTTATATGAATCATTTATGTGGTTTATCTAGCATTCACCTTATCTAGAAAAAAATATATATTTTTGACTGGAATTAGAGGAATTCTTATGATTTAGTAGCAGTAAATGGAATGTGATTTAAAATTGATTTTTGTAACTTTCATGCCTGCCAAAACAAATGACAGAGACTTCAATTTATTTACTTATATTATTTGTAAGATATATATTCTCCCTTTCTTTCAGGAACTCAAGGAGCTTATCAGGTACTTGCTCCTACAATTTTTCCCTGAAACATAATTCTCTGGCATGAATTGGGCTGAAGGATCATAACTGGCCTAAACTCACCTAATAAGCTTCCAGATCCAACATCCTTAATTACTACATCATTAAATTATATAGACAACCTGGTTCAGTTTATGGTACTATACTATTAAACATTTGTGTGATAGTGTTTTGTGGTGACTACTTTTGAGGCAAGGAGGCCAGTATAGAAATGCTGGCATTCTTTAGTTTCTTGTTGGTAAACTGTGGTTGTGTTATCATCCTTCTTGAAGGCTCTATCTTCTGTTGCATTTCCTTTCAGCATTTTATTTTGCTACTTCTTGCCTGTGCTACTTTCACAAGTTGCTGTTTTTAGTTATTTTTTAGTCACTTATTAGACATTTCCTCATCTTTAGGCTCCATTCACAGAATTTTATCAAACCTATTTTTTCCTTTGAACTCCTTCTTTTTGAAAAGAGATATCTACTCTTATTGATGATATGAGAACCACTTCTCATTAGTTCCTAGACTTTTGCTGATGTAACACATTTTTTGAGGGTTTTTTTTCATGGATATAGTCCAATTTTGTTTCAGGAAGTTTTCAAATAGGGTGACATCTGTAATCATGCTTTTTTTGAAAATCTTCATCGGGAAGGAATGTTGAATATAAGTATTTTTCATATTGTCCTGTAGTCATTTCTGATATTGAATTGGTGCAATATTTCAAAAATTTGTGATGAATTTCACATCATCGCCCTGTATATATTCAGTTTGTGTACTAACTTCTCAGTAAGTCATATCTGCTAGTATCTCAAAGTAGGTATTTGAATGAACAATATATTCATTTTGCTTGCCATCTAAAAATTTGTCTACTCTATAAATGTTTTCATCCACATGCCCACCTGTGCCTGTCTAGGACAAGGCATGAATTTCTTGTAGGCTAGATGGTGTTCATATTTTTTTGGAAAAGCATATGATTGTCATATCTTCTGTGTAGAGCATCATCATTTTGGTGTTAAAACAAACTACACAGTAATCTGGGAAATCAAAACACAGCAAGGACCATCTAAGACAATTTCTTAATCTTACAATCTTCAAATATAATGCTCCATTATCAGATTAAATAAATTTGTGATTATTATAGTTACTAATATTGATAATGCTTTCCATTTGCAATGGATGAACTTGGTTCATTATCAATATGTGAATGTTCTTTTTAGATGAATAAAATTATGTGTGCGTTATTTTGAACATGTAGGCTGCAAACCAGACTACAAAATTATCAAGTTGATTTTAGATACCCAAGAGTACAAAGTCAGGGTGAATGTAGATATGCAGATAGCTGTGTGATAAAGTAAATTTATTTATATTTGTTCAGATAATCAGACTAGGGTTGCTTTGAGAGAGGACACAGTTTAGAACCCCTAGATTTATCTAAAATATCCTTTATCTTTTAAACAAAATCAATTGCTTTATTAAATCCCCATCATTACCTGTACAAGCTATGGAAACTGATATATGAGAAAACTAATGGAATATATTCATATTAAAGTTATTTAAATGTCAGCGAGAAATTTGAGAGTCATCCAGGAGTTTCCAGCTTCCATTTATTGATTAAACAATGAAGATGTAATGTTTTCTTTTTATTTATTACTTAAATCAGTTTCCAATCAAAAGTTCCTAGGACAATGATCATTTAACTGAAACTTAAAAAAATGAAAGAGTGGGACTAAGAGAGCCAGTAAAACTTAATGTGAAAGACACATCAAGTGAGCAAAATTTACTGCCTTTACTAATAACAAAACACCTCAGTCTTATTTGTTCCCTGCAGGGACATTTGTACCAACAGAGAATGCATCCCTTGCATTTCCTGAAAAAGCAGATCCTGGAACATCACTTGAGATTCTGTTTTCTTTCTTACTGTCTACACATTTTAATGCACATTTTCTCTTTGAATGCATACATTTTGTTTTATATTATTATTTTATTTACTGCTGTCATGCAAGTACACCTAGAGCTTCTCTTCTGGAGTCAAATTCCTTGTGTGCTGAATCATGCTTGGCCAATAAAGTATCTGTTACTTCTTCAGAACAATGTCAGCAAACATCAGAAATTAAAGCAAAGCCAGTGAAGAATGAAGCATTTGTCAGGAAGAAGATTCTGCTCCAATGCAGTTATAAGCTCATATAGAAACTGCAACATTATAAATTAGGAATACATAATTGTTTTGACTCAGTGGGTACAGATGGAATTTTGGGAGTCTTTTGAGTGCTGTCATAGAATGGCTGTTGTGGTATTGATGGCCAAAGGTACAAAATACCCATTTATTAGTTGTAGTATTTCCCTCTCCTGCTTCCCTCACTATCAGAAGCTTACTTTTTTTTCTCTTGGAGATCGGCCTGCATACAACAAAAAATTGTCTGTGGTCCTGCTTTCCACAAGCATTACTTGTGAGAATTGTACAGAACTTAGAGACATTTTAAGAAATAAAATGATGTAAGAGGCTCACATTTTGATTTTAACAGGGCTGATTTCCTATTTTTGTTGTTATTCAGTTGCTCAGTCATGTCCAACACTTCACAACCCCATGGACATATAGCATGTCAGGCCTCCCTGTCCTGCATTGCCTCCCAAAGTCTGCCCAGATCCATGTACATGATATCTACAATGCTCTTTAACCATCTCATCCTCTGCCATCCCCTTCTCCTTTTGCCTTCAATCTTTCCCAGCATCAGGGTCTGATGCCGTTCAGATTTCCCAATGAGTGCTCTCTTTGCATTAGGTGGCCAAAGTATTTGAGCTTAACTTCAGTTTCTATCCTTCCAATGAACAGTCAGAGTTGATTTCCTTTAGGATTTACTGGTTTGATCTCCTTGCAGTCCAATGGACTCTCCAGTGTCTTTTCCAGCACCACAGTTTGATGGTATAATTTCTTCAGCCTTCCTTTCCCTACTGGAAAAATCATAGCTTTGACTTTGCAGTCCTTTGTTGGCAAGGTGATTTCTTTGCTCTTTAGGCTGTCTAGTTTGCCATAGCTTTCCTCCCAAGGAGCAAGCGTCTTTTGATTTCATGGCTGCAGTCACCATCTGCAGTGATCTTG
>JANHZU010004677.1:76669-87367 GCA_032468055.1 Acrochordus granulatus
ACAGGGGGGCCTGGCGTAATGCAGTCCATGGGGTCGCGAAGAGTCGGACATGACTGCGCGACTGAACAACAACAACATGGTCCAAAACAGAGCCACAGTCATCCTTTCATTTCAGACATCCACCAGGGCTTCACTTAGATCATGCAGCAGGTCCTCCAAAACACGTCTAATTGCCAGTTTACCAGAGAATTGTGTATCCAAGACAGGGTGAAATTCAGACTCCCCCAAATCCAGAACACCTTGCTACTGCTCTGACAGAAAACACAAGTCAGGCACATGATCACTGTTTATGTGTTCGGCCCTGGATGATCTGGGTTTCTGCATCCAGAGAAGGTAAGTTCCCAACAGACTAAGCCTGGGAAACTCCACCACCAACCCAAACAGAGACAAGGAGCTCAGGCAGGTAGTTGCTATGCCGCAGGGAGGATGGTACACCAGTAACAGTCCCAACTGATCCTTAGAGCACAGCTTAATAAATAGGATCTTGCATCCAGCAATCAATGGTGCAGCACCCCTGAAAGCCTCCCAAGTATCAGTATCCCAAGTATTCCTAGCCTGGGATCACAGTTGATGCCACACCTGAAACCCAGCAGGGCACATCTCAGAGAGAGGAACCTCATTTCCAGTCCAACAGATATACCTAATACGCACAGGTATGTTGCAAATATAGTAAGGAAGTATAAAAGTCCAAACCTCTTTCTGACAACTGTAAGAAGAATGGGAAAAAATCAATCCTGTCCCTGATCTCCCATCACAAATATATCTCCCAATTCTCTTGAATCAGAATCCAATAACACTATTGCTGGTTGATGCTCTATTAATGGAACTTGCTGAACCAAGTACTGAGAGAAGGCATCACTTAGTACATGAGCTGAGGTTATATTTACAAGCATTTGTCAGTTTCTCCATTTATCTCAAACGACAGCAAGAATGCTGCTATCTCAGCTGAACGCACCACCCTACTTTAAAAGATTGCGCTTGGTTATGGACTTGCTGAAAGTCCGCCTCCATAAATATTACAGTAGCAAAAAATGCTTAGAGTGATGAAAGTTACATCAATTCATCCAGCAGAAAACCATCAAGCAAATGTGGTAAGGGTGTGTGAATGGATTAATTCTTCTATTTATTATTTTATTTATTTATTTGATTTATATGCTGCCGGAATCATATAAATCATATAAACTCTTGGTAGTTTATAATAAAACTATAAAAGAATAAAATCCATAAAACCATAAAAAGAAAACAAACAAACAAACAGCCAAACAGGGAGGAAGGAGCTAAAGTTATAAAAGCATTAATGGAGGCGAATCTTAATCTACTAACCACCTCCAAGATGATGATGAGTCCCCCTGTGGAGCCCTGTGCTAATTGACAGAGCCAGGTCTTAAGTGCCTGCTGGAAGGACATAAGAGAGGGAGCAGATCTCATCTTGGGGGGTAAGATGTTCCAGAGGGCAGGAGCCACAGCAGAAAGGCTCTTCTCCTTCATCCCTCCAGCCTAAATTCCTTGGCTGAGAAGATCTAGAGAAGGTCTCTTCTGCAAGATCTAGTGGGGTGGAACTCATCATTGGGGTGACGCGGTTCCTCAGGTAACCATGAAGGGCTTTAAAGGTTAAACCAACACCTTGAATTTCATCCAGAAACAGATTTGCAACCAATGCAGCTCACGGAACAAAGATGTCACATGGGTCAATCTATTAGCCCCCAAATCATCCGCGCAGCTGCATTCTGCTCCAGCTGCAATTTCCAGATATTCTTCAAGGGTAGCCCCATGTAGACCACATTGCAGTAATCCAACACAGAGATGATGAGGGCATGAGTGACCGAGTGAAGGGAGTCCTGGTCTAGGAAGGGGCTTAATTGGCGAACAATGCAAAGTTGCACAAAGGGCCTCCTTGCCTCAAGTGCCACCTGCTCCTTGAGCAGGAGCCGCAAGTTCAGAAGGACACCCAAATTACGCACTGGATCTATCTGGGGTAGTGCAACCTCACTGAGAATTAAAGATGGTAAAATCCCAGAACCAGAACCCCCAAACACCCAATGCCACTAAGTCTTGCCACGGTTCAATTGAAGCCTGTTGTCCCCCATTCAGACCTGAATAGCCTCAGATACCGAGTCAGGACCAAAACAGCATCACTTGGATCCCCAGGGATGGAGATGTAAATCTGAATATCATCAGTATACTGATGGTACCTCATCCCATGGAAACAGATGATCTCACCCAGCGGTTTCATGTAGATGTTAAAAAGGAGGGGTGAGAGCACTGAGCCCTGTGGCACACCACAGGGTGGCCGTGGGCTGGACTTTTCTCTCCCAATTAACACCGATTTGGATCGGCCAGAGAAAGGAACTGAACCAGCACAAATCTGCACCACCTAGCCCCAACTACTGCAGCTGGCCCAAAAGGATACTGTGGTTGACAGTATCGAAAGCTGCCAAGAGGTCAAGGAGGGAAAGGATGGTTGTACTACCTCCATCCCGCTCTCGCCAGAGATCATCCACAGCAGTGACCAATACTGTCTCTGTCCCATGATTGGGCCTGACCCCAGACTGAAAAGGGTCTAGAAAATCTGTTTCCTCCAGGATCCTCTGAGTTGCCATGTGATCACTTTCTCTACCACCTTGCCGAAAAAGGCAGGTGGGAGACTGGACAATAATTGTCCAGACAAGTGGAGTCCAACGATGGTTTTTTTTTTATATAGTAAGTGAACCAAAGCCTCTATAAAAGGTTCAGGAAAGACACCCTGTTGCAGTGAGGCATTAATCACCTGTTAGTCATCCTCCTGGCAGATTTCACCAACCAGGAGGGACAAGGATCTAATTGGCAGGTGGTCACACTAACAGCATCAAGAGCCCCATCCACTTCCTCGGGAATAACAGGATCAAATTGCTCCCAGATAACTGGGCAGGATTCCTCCCTTGGCATCTCAAGTGGATCTGCTCACACACAGCTTCCAACTCAATCCGAGTGACTTTATCTTCAGATGCTCCACAAATTCCTCCGCACGGCCCTGCAAAAGTTCCCCTGAATCCCCCCTGCCAAGGAGAGATCGGGTGACTCTAAACAGGGCTGACAGATGGCACTCTGCAGATGCAATAAAGGCAGAGAAATAATCATGTTTTGCTGCCTTTATCACCCTGAGATAGGCTTCAACAGCAGCTCTAACTTGTAACCAGTTGGATTCTTCCCTCGTCTTCCACCAGCAGCACTCTAGGCATCTCTTTACTATTTTCAGCACCCACAACTCTTCCATAAACCACAGAAAATGCTGAGTGAGATAAGTAGAGAGAGGCCACATAGGTGTGATCCTGTCCAAAGCCTCAGCTGCCCTCTCATTCCAGGACATAAGCAGGGCTTCGACAGGACCATGCAGCATTATTAGGTCAAATAGTGAATCTATGACAGTATGCAAGTCTGAACAAGATTTACTGCTGATGTGCCATATGAAATAAAATCTTATTTTTTAAGTTTATGGCTTTTTGAAGCATGAGTGGAAATTGAAATGATCTTAGTTTCTCACCTTCTACTGAAAGATTTTCAACTGTGGAATAATTATTTCAGTAGCTAGCACTTCAAATATACATCATTTTGAGATCTCAAGCCAGAGCAGAATAGTTTCTAATGTGATATTTCCAGGTTGGGAAAAACAATGACCTGGCTCCAGATAAAAGATTAAATTTAGGATTTAAAAGGAGAACAATCTGGTCTACTTCAAGACTGTTTCTATTAGTGACCCTTTTTGTCACTTCATTTCTCCCACCATTTCCCCACCATTATTCTCCTATCTCAGGGCCATCTGAGGGGACTTTCTCAAACAGGAATCATGTTTAAAAACTATTTTTCATCCATCCCAAATCTGGTCTCTGATTTAATGGATGAGGAAATAATATCACAGTAGAAGGAAATGGAATAACAATACTTACAGTCGCTGGAAGTTAAATAGCATACAAATTTAATTTCTTCCTCTTCCTCCTCCTCCTCCTCCTCCTCTTCTTCTTCTTCTTCTTTTTCTTGTCATGTCTTTTCAAAGGCTCTGCATCACCCTGAAGAAAATTGGAACCTAATATTGATTGTCCCACAGAGAATATGTCATTCTTTTTGAGAAGGAATTCTGAGCTGCAATCAATGACCATGTGGTTTTAAAAATGGATTCAATTTTACATGCTTGCAAATATTCAAAGAAAATTACAGCCTATCTAATTAGGCCCACATTCCAGAGATCCCTATAACTTATGTATAATATAGGATGAATTAGTCGCAAATGTGTGAGAAAAACCATGTTGACTATAATGGTAAATGGAAGCCTATAGTATATAGCATAGGGGGAATTTTGCAGAAATACTGAACAAACATTTCTATAATATGGTTTTATTTTTTAAAAATAATAGTTACAAAGATTTTTTAGGAGACAGTGAAGCTACAAGGGGAAGACGGTCTCATTTAGCATCAAATATGAACCAGTGAGACATAGTTTAAATCCCCATTTAGTGATAAAGCTCACTGGATATCTTTGGCTAGTCATTTCATTCCTACTTGAGGAGCATGCTTCCTGAAGTTTTTGTAAAAAGTAACTCCTAGAGAAATAGTGATGTCTAATTAAATACATTTCAGAAGCCCACTATCATATTAAGAAAGTGTTCTTCATTTTCACTCCAGAACTCGACCTTTTCAAGAAGATAATTTTTCTTCACTATGAACTCTCTTAATTGCATTTGCACTTCAAATAAATTCAGCTTCTTAGCATATTTAAAATTCTTTAAACTTTTTTGCTGTTTTTTTAAAAAATGTCCCTCTTAACCTTTTTCAGAATGAGCTAAATCTCTGGATTTTCTACCAACCTGTGCATTATTTTTCTTTTGAACAGCTGTTCCCTTCACAGCCACATTTTAACATATTACTCTGTATAAAGGAGTCTATTTAAATATATGCAGCAGTTCCAGACTAGATGTTTAACAAAAGCAATTATATGCATATCTATTCAAAATAAGTCTCACTGAATTTCATGTCATTTACTGCATAAGATTACAGGCTTAATAGAGCAGAAGTGAGGTTCAGGGAATACAGTGACCTTCCCCCCACACCAGCTTTCTGGTATCTCCTCCATTCTTGTAATCCTGAATGAATCCATTCTGCATTCCATGTGATTTGGGATTTAAATACTACACTTGTATAAGATTCTGGAAGAGAGAAACTGTGAAAAATCAAAGTAAATGAAAACAGCCTATACTGAAATCCCCAGAGGTATAGCTATAAAGAATTTTGCTATCTTTAAAAGACAGATTGGATCTGTCCAACCTGTTTGCATCCTCTTATTCTCCATGACCTTGATTCTTTCACATTTGTCTTCTTATCACTTTTCTTTTTCTCTCTTTTGAATTTATGGCTTTTCTATATACCAAGTCAGGCCTTTCCAGCACTCTCGTTCTTTTGATAAACCTCACGCTGAGATCATTCAGGCAAAGCAGGATTTTAGCTTGATATTAGCAAGATGCAACAAAATGACAGTTCCATTGATGTATATGCATGCAGCTTGAAATAAAACTGTAAAGATTTTAGTTGTCATGTACTGCCACGAGAAGTCTATTCCAGACATGCTTTAAATTGATAACAATCAATTGTTGACTGTTTATCTGACTTGCAGCACCTATCTGATTTGCAGCACCAGCTCATACTAAGGGAGGAAAAATCATATAGAATATTTGTTGCTCTTATCACTTTGATCAAAAAGTTTTTCAAAAAAAATCAACTGGAGAATGAAAACCAATTAGGTCTTAATTTTGTAATAGAATTTAAGATAATGAAGATTTGTTTACAGCCTCTCTCCACCAAGAATGGGAAAATAAATAATTAAATATTGGGATATCTCTTCCATCTGATTAAGTAGATATTGAAATTTTGACTGATGATGGTATATTTCAAAAAGTCTTGATGAAGTATTAGATCTTTCAGAATCATAGGTGAAAACTTGATTTCTCTTTGAAATGTCATTATTTTCCTTTAATAACTGTACTGACTGATCCATACAGTATGTATATTGAATATGGTTCTTCAAATTTGACCTATCAGATATACCTCGAATGTACAGATTACCTGGAACCATTTTATCACAATTTACCCAGGATGATTCTCATTATCTGGGACCATTTAAATTGGGTTTTTAACTGGAATGCTTGGAGGATAACCTTCATCTGAAAATGAATGGAGGAGGGGAAGGGGAGTTTGTCTGTTGAAGTTCCTGGAATTGTTCAGAACTATTTTTCATTGTGTTCTTCTGGAGAGTTAAAATATTAAGCTTTTGGGACATAGTTTTGAGCTGAAAGTATTGCATCGGTTGCCAAGTGTTTCCTGAGTATAATTTATGGAATTAATAATAATCTTTCAATCACAACAGCCATCTCTTAAATTCTTCAGGTTTTTTTTTTGCTTTACAGAGGACAGATCCAGATGGCCATGCTAAAAGGCTACTTTTACTAATTCTTACACCAACAGAAAAATATGTCAGCATAAAATCTGTTGCCTTGACTATTGATCCCTAATCTACTATAATGAGGCTGACAACTGGTGCTGTACTATTTAATCCAAATTCAGAAAAACTGCTAGTACTTTCTCCTAACTTTATTTTCCTTCTCCACCAAGATTCATCTCTGGCAGGAAAGTAACCTATCTTAACAGAGAGTGAAACAGATTGGTCAAGTATAAGGAGTTGTCTGGAATGGCATTTTTGGCTATGTAATAAAGGATAGTCATGGAGGTAATGTCAATCAGGCTATTTCTTTATATAGAACTAGTACTCAGGCTTTAACCGTTTATCCAAAATTTGTTCAGCTTATAGTCAATTGACATGGGGGGAGGAGCTTAGGGTGGAGCAGAAGTCTGAAACTTCTAACACCATCTTCAGTTAATAAGAGAACGGCAGTATTGTCTTTCTGGCAACACCCAGTAATAATTCATGAACAGTCATAGAGTCAGAATAGAGTAGAAGAAATGGATGGATGCCTCTGCAGAAAGCAAGTGTCCATTTTCTCTTTAATGCTAATCAAATGTCTATGAAGACTGGTTTCCAGAAACTGGAGGGGAAGGGGTGCTTGATAAGAGCTGGGCACATCCCCCCTCCTTTATCAGTGATCACATTATTGAGTAAGCATTCTAGATTTCATTCATGGCAAAAACTAGGTCAGGAGAAGGACAATACTAAAATAATTAATAATAACTTTAAGCTGCCTCTGCTATAGGTTGCTGATGAGCTGAAGATAATATAATCAGTACACACCATGAAAAAAATTGTTACCAGTGTATATTCATGCAAGTTAGTGAGGATGTACCCAAAGACATATTTTAATGCCAATGGAAGTAAATATCTCACTAGTAAGCACTATATTCAGTTAAAGGTGATTTAACATCTATGAGTTTTGTTTTTTAGTTCTCACCATGAGTTGATTATTATTTTATAAATTCACATAAAAGAAAAACAAATGAGTACTTGAATATATTTGTGGCAAATCTATATTAAAGGGTGTAACTCAGAGTAAGAACCTCCAAAAGTCTATTTCTCTCAGAGATAATATGCTAGTTGTAAAGATAACAGATGTGTTTTATGAATCAAGAAAGCACGTAAAATGACATTTCCTTCTGTTACAACTGATAAACTTAAAGTACACGCGTTAACCAGCACAGCACAATATAAAGATGTTAGAAGATGGAATATATTTATAGTAATTTGTTAAAGTATAGGCTCCAGAAAGTTTGTGAAAAAAGGAAAGAAAGCAGTTATTAATTTGTTTATAGATACAAGTCTGATGCCCAATTTTAAAATATAACAATACAACAATATATCATACATACACAATTCACAGTTGTACAGGAAAGTTTAAAACAGTTAATAGTATGAGGGACATATCGGGTGACTTGTACAAGCCATGACTATTGTTAGAAATTTGGCAATCATCTTAGAAACAACTAAAGTTTGGGCTTCTAGGATGATGACAATGAACTCGTGTTCAGAAGAACAATTTCTAACAATTGATATTGCTAAGTTCTGTTCTCCATTTAGAATATAGCAAGTATTTCAACAGTAAATGAGATCCATTCTCTGCTGATGCATTAGATCACATACAGAAAAAATTTTCTTAGGAGATGCGGATGTAATGCTGGTTATCACTTAACTCAAAATGTGGGCCAGAGTGAAATGTCTTCTGTGTGTAAGATCTGTCAGATGCTTTAAAAAGTATCTGGGGATGAACCAAGGAAGGATATTTACTAAACTATAATGAAAGTGGGAAATTCTAGTTCTATTTGTTAGAAGGTCTAGATCCCAAATCCTTTATTGGAGGCAAACTGTGATTTCATCAGAGCTGAGAGCAGCTACTGCTGAGGGGAAAACAACAACTTTATATTGTCTTGTTTTTAAAAATAGAGAACATCTATGTCCTGTACCAGCCTTTTCCAATTTGCTATCTTCCAAATATTCTCAGCCAGGGACTCTGAAAATTGTACCTCTGACACATTAGAAGATATCAGATTGGAGAAGACAATCCTTTACAATCTCTAGTATAAGTTGCTACTCGTGACCAATGTGTAATATCAAATAATAGTGTCTAGCTACATAGGCACTGTTATTGTTTTCAATCTATCTAGAGGAGTTTGAGGAAAATCCAATATATCCAATTCCCTGAAATATTTATAGAATTAAAAATAATCTGCCAAAATTCAGATTTAAATGTGATTTTCAAATGTATTTTCTTTCAAAATGCATACTTTTTTTATCATTTTGCCTTATAACCTATATCAGAAGAGAAGAAGAAAACAAAGGCAAGTATATTCATAAATACAAATACAAATGCTAATCTATATTAAAACAATTAAATATCCAATGGAAGTCAAGTCTTAAACAAGAAATTAAATTTAGATCACATGAAATACAGAGAAGAAAATCGGATCATATGTAGGGAGGGTGAACATGTTTTCTTTTCCTAGTAACCTACTTACTTTCTTATTAATATTAAACTAAGCCAATGTCAATTTATTTCATACTTAAAAGATAATTAGTCTGGAATTCCTTGTAATATACTGTACTTCCAACATACAGAGGCTGACATTTATATGTTGCTATAATCTTCTGAGTATCCAATATAATCAGAAAAAAAAGTATTTTGTTAAATTAATTTTATTTTAAGGTCATAGATACTGATTTATCATTCCTTAATAAAATAATACATTATTTCTTAAAACTGGATAGCCCACTTATTCCAGATTAACTGCAAATTATTGATTTCAGCTATTTTTTAAATGTAAGTAAAATTATTCACTAAATTGAAGTATTTAAAAATAATTAACAAATGGGAACTTCAAGATCCCTTTAAAGAATATTAGTATTTTACTTTGGGAACTTAAGACACAAGGAATGAATTAGATCTAAATTATACAATTAAAAATTATACATTCAAGAGTTCAAATTACAGTCAAGAATTATACAGTGCATATCTTGCCACTGAGGAATCCTAGTTAGTCCAAATAGTTTTTCAAAAAATAATATTTGTTTGTTCATTTGGAAGAAAAACTGATTAGCAATAAATTGGTTAAAAGTGTAAATGTCAACCCCACAATATGAACCATTACTCTTTTTGTTGTACAGGTACGACAACAGAATCTTGCAAGTCTGAATGTGCATTCCCCTCCCTCACTTTATCTTTGTATGAACAAGAGAAAAGCTTGTCTAGACATTTTCCCAAGCTACTTTCCTGGCCAGATCTGAAGCCCCTCTTATCTGACTGTTGCCTTGGTAGTGGTTCTTTTTCCTGTACTTCACTGCCATTCATCTTGCCATCTATATTAATGTCCCATTCTGCATTGAAATTCCAGAACAATTTTAAGCACCTAGATTCCATATTTTGTAAGCAAGAAGATAAATCTTTGACTTATTTTCCAGGTGAATGTATATAGTTCTATTAAAAGTTTGTTTAGCCTTCAATTGCACATACTAGGTTTTTAAATAAGTTGCAAAAGTACCATCACCAGTTGCTGTTAAATATGACCTGGCTTCTAACATGCAAGTCCTTAAAAAAAGAATCAATTATTTTAAAGTGATTCCTAAGATACTGGTGTGGAGAAGAATTTGTTAGGATTCTAATGGAAAATCCTCTTCTGAGCCTAGATGTTTTCCATTTACAATAGAAAATCTTCATCAGCAGCAATAGAGGTTGCACTTCAGAGCAAAATCTAACTTTAGAGGATGGATTTTCCTCAGGACTGCAGCTGTGAAATATTTTTTTCTCATATCTGCATAGTCCTGGGAACTCTCAATTTGTCCAGTCAAATTATTCATCCCATGTGAAGGCATTCAAAATGTAATTGACATGGGTACATTATGCCTGAGGATAGGGTGAAAGGAATTTCAGAATGTCAGAAATATTGGCTATTAACATGGAATTTGGGTGCAGCACAAAGAAACATGCTTGCTATTGTGCATAGCCAATATCTCTGCCAGCAAAGCTGGGAACTACTGAGTTGACAAGTTCTAAACAGGTTACAGCAATCGTAGATAAGGAGACCAGCTTTCTTGTTGCTGAACCTCCTCCCTTTTAGAACCTTGTCTGAGGTTCCTTTGCAGGTTCTCTACAACCTGCCTAGCATCATCATGGTTTTATATTAGTGCCTTGATCATTTCCCAAACACAAACATAACTTTAAATGGGCTAGGTTG
>JANHZU010004677.1:95805-108780 GCA_032468055.1 Acrochordus granulatus
TGGGAAGACTCCGGGAGGCAGTGCAAGACAGGGGGGCCTGGCATAATGCAGTCCATGGGGTCGCGAAGAGTCGGACATGACTGCGCGACTGAACAACAAAGCCCTTATCCATGTCCAACACATGTTGTCAAGGAAAGTCAGCAGTACTGACTCTGTCACATATCAGGGCCTGAACCCCAATTGAAAAAAATGTCCAAAAATTTCTTTAACTTGCCATTGAATTGTTTGCCATCATTATCTTGACAACTTCCTCTAGAGTTCTGGAGGAGCAAATTATTTGGACCTTTTCAGTCAGGATTCTTTTCTGGTCATATTTGTCTAAGACTTTTGGCAGACTTAGGGATAGTACATTCCACCCTTCCTGGCCTTCCCTGAGCTTTCAGCAGCCTTCAATGTGGCTGATGATGACATCCTTCTGGACATGGGCATGCACCCATATTTGGTCAAATGTGCTTGTCTTCTATATATTGTTTCTTCATCTCATTTATTGCTGCAGTTCAGAAACTAAGATACTTATGAGGATCAGCCACCAGGAATTGGCCATTAAGAAGCAATGTTGTCTCAGGCCTGGTATATTTCCTGCTGCTTGTTGTACAATAGATTGTGGACAAACTTTTTTGCCAGTGAATTGGTTGATTCTCCAAATGCTCACTGGAAGTAAATGGATTCTTCAGGTGTCAGAGACAGTCCATCTGAATGGGTCCTACCACCCTGTAGAGGACATATGTGGCTCAGAATATAATTGCATCAGAGTGTGATCATGGTGATAGGGTGATAGAACAGACAAAAAGATATGTAGAAACGCTCTCCCTCTCCAGATCACTAACCTACTGCTCAGGATAAAGTCTGAAATACCAATATACATTGAGTCCAAGATAACTGTGGTAGGCCCATGTTCAGCATGGAACATAGACACTCTTTTGTCTTATTGAAGCTGGCTCCCAAGGTGGGCAAGTTGAAATTCTCAAGCAGCTCAGCGGCAAGAGGATGGTCAGTACCCCAACGGACCCATGCTTGTCTCTACCTGACATTGAGGCATTAATATTAAACTCAGAATGACCCTGACCACCAGTGTATCTTCAATTATCAGAACCATCTCATTCTTTAGCCCTGATGTCAAGGTTTCTGAAGAAACTGAACCTCAGATGACAGATCTCTGGTAAGATAACAAGGTCTGTAATACATGTCAGGACTGCTATCTCATCTAATTTCAAGTCATGGATTAAGTTGAGAGTATTTCAGACAAACCTTTTGCTTACTAGTAGCACTCTCAGGCCATATGATCCATAGAATGGGTCAGTTAGGTTTGAAAGTGAGATTTCTACAAACTGGAAATCCCTTCCCCTGGAACTGCCTATCCAATGTTCTGCACCATATTTTCCTTGGTTCAGTGCTACTAGATATAGCTATTTCCACCACATTCCAAGTTTCTCATCCAAGTACTAGGAAGATTTGACTATGTCAAGGTTTACAAGATTTACCTAAGTCAACTAACTGCTGCTACCTACATGGACTGTGCAACCAAATCCAGAGGGGAAGGGAATGTATAGAATAGCTTTGCAGTCACACCACAACTGGCTTTCAAAATGTGTATATGGATACATATATGAACTCCCTCAACTCCATCCAAACTGACTGAATCTGGCATGCATCTTCTCATCCATTATTAGATATAAGGTAGAAAAGAACTGAGCATAGCTACAAATTTTGAGAATTAACCTGAATGAAGAAGAAAGGAACCATTGGGCAGTAATTTATGAAAATAATATTATGGTTGCTGCATAGTTTATGTCTTTTGTGCATTAAAAAAGCCATTAAACAGTATTCTCTCTATCTTTGTAGGATGAAATTGATATAATCCAAAACATAAAACAGAACTGTTGGGACTGTGATTCAATTAAACAATAAAGCACAGCAGACCATAAAGTAATACATATTTAAAGTTACTTCACCCGCATGCAAACCTGATGAGGGAGGTTAAGTGCGTTGAGTTCCCTAGAAAGGTATTCATCAGCTCCACAACACATGAAGAGAATTCTTGATTACAATTACCAAGTGGCTCTTTTGCCAAAGGAAACTATCACACATTTATGTCACAGCTTCCCTATGCCAGCAACTGTTGTTTACCACAGAGTCAACAGGCTACATCATCCCTGAATGGAAATTGTTTTGCTTACTAATGCTGTTGTAACTTCACATATTTCCAGTACATTGATCTATAACAGCCACTAGACAACAGCCATGCTGCCTGGGACAGTAACTTGGAGTCCAATAAATCTAGATGTGATTTATTGGCTGAGGAAAGCAGTAGTAGAGCATGCTGTTTTGTAAACCTGTAGTCTACTTCAAAATTCAGCCTGGTGTGTTTCTTTTTTGAGAGCTGCTAGCTGCCAGATTTGTGAAGATAATCCTATTATTGACAAGAATGAGATGGAGCAACAGGAATGCTGGAAGTGTCTGTATATTCTCATTAATCCAGGTCATGATGTATAGCAAAATTGCAAAAAAAAAGTACCTTGCAAAAAACTTCCTTAAAAAAGGCAACTGGACTTTCATTCTGTGGTGTATTTAATAAGATGTTTTGTCCTCTTCCCCTGGATGAGGAAACATAAGGAAACATTCTTTCCCAACATTTTCCTTGATAGGGGATGAAAAATCTTCTTATTAATTTCATCACATAATAAAAGTCCAGTTGCCTTTTTTGAGGAAGTGTTTTTGCAAGTTCTTTTGCAATTTTGCTAGGAAGGCTGGCGATACTGATAAGCCCAGGTATTAATACTTGCAGTTCAATTTGCTTTCTGGAAAACCAAAAGTTGCTTGGAAGGTTATCAGGAGTTCTTTGGAGCAAAGGCTGTAATTGTGAATAAGCAGCTTCATTTTCTCATCTTCTCTTGCAATGCACAGCAGTGTAATGATTACCTTTTCACCTGATGCTTAAAAATATACCTGTAATACAAGTTTTATCTACAAATATCAGTAGTATATAATATTTATTTTCTTGCTGTGAAAAGCTGCACCTGTTCATTGCTCTGCATCAGCTGTTTCCCTTTTTTCAGTTGGTAAATCCTTTTATATTTATATACTGCTAGCCTGGCTCTTCTAAAGGGAGGTAAAAAAGGTATGAAACACCAGACATGCAGCTATTTACTAATGAGGAAGTAAAAGCAATTTGTTTTCTCTTTCTTACTTACAACCTCAGAGTCTAAGGTGAATTACAAATATTTTTTGGGCAGGCAAGTATAATTGAACCAGTCACAAAAGAAGCAAGTTTAACAATAGGCACTTGACATTAAGGAGGCTTCCTCCTTCAGTAGCAGAGATGCTAATAGGTATGACAAAGGCGCTGTTGTGATCAAGCTGAAAAAAGGTCAAACTAAGTTCAAGAATAAAAAGAGAAAATGAAGGAAAATAGGCTTTTTAATGAATAGGGAAAAAAGAGAACATTTATTTAAAAATTCCTACATGCTGCCCTTACTATTGTGCGCCACCTAGAATCACTTAGCTGAGATGAATGGCAAATTAAATCACATCAACAAATAAATCATAGCTTTTGTTTTGTATGTTATACATACCCAGCTCATAGGTCTCACCTTCCATATTCTGCATCATTCTGCTAGCTCTACTTGGATCCCACTCCAAATTTTCATGTCCATTATGAATTGTGCTGCACAGAACAGGACACAGAACTGAAATGTGGTTTAAATAGCACAAAGTATTACTACATCCCACAATCTAGGTACAATGCTTTTATACATAAAGCCAAAGCTTTTAAAGTGCCTATAACTATTCAAGTGGTTTTTCTACTCCTACATTCTTCTTACATTTGTCTTATAGGAACAATCATTCCAGTCTTCAAGTTATATTTTATGCTTTTAATTGAAATGCAGAACTTTAAATTCTCTCATTCTGTTGGATGTACATCAATTTTCAATGTTAAAATTATTTTGAATTCTTATTTGTCCTCAAAGATATTAAATACAACAGCTAAATATAAAATACAAACATGTCTCTTCAAAAAAAATGTCAAGTAACATTTTCTTTTAGAGATTTGATACACCCAATAAAAAGTGTGGATGGTCATTGGAAATGCATATTATAATTATTGTATAATTTAATCAAATATTTCTAACCTAAACTCAGGTTAAAACTAATAAATTTTAATGATCCAATGTAACAAAAGAGCAGATCAATATCCTAGTAGTATTTCATTATCTGTCATTTTACACATCAAATACCTTAAATGTTTACATAAAGCACTGTCTAATACAGTGCTTTAATAGACATCAAAAGTAGCTTTTTCCACTGTGGTTTTGGAGAGAGGAAAAATAATAAGATTTACTGAAATATGATGATTATTTCAAATGAGCTGTAGATTTAGATGCATTTAAATGTGATGTGATGATAATATAGAATGGTCTGTCTCATTTTCTACTGTCCTGATCTCATCTAATCTGATAAGTGGTTCCTACAAATAACATTTCATTACACAAAGATCCCAGGGCAATTTATTATTCCATGAAAGTAGAGCTAACTTAACACTACCATATTTAGTGGTAAGCTTCCTGCCACAAATGTTAATATGTTACTTTTGCTAGCATGGAAATGCCACATAATTTGGGATAACAAAGAGCTTTTCATGAAATTGGAGATTTTTTCTTTAAATTAAATTGCAGTTTTTAGCTTCCCTTAAAATTAATCTATAAACAAAAATGTTCAGGAATCAGTCTTACATATTTCTGTTAAGCATTAGTGAAAAATAGTGTGAGAAATTGCACTTTATATTCTAACTTTGAAGAGAAATCAGTTTTATTTAGAGGGCTTTCTGGTTTAAAAGAGGGAACAATAGCATTCTCGATGCCTACAGAATAATAGCAGCCCTTCAAGGTGCATAATTATTTTGGGAAAGCATCTTTCTCCTTTCCTTTCTGCTGAGATAGATAGATGTCCCTCAGTCCACATATGCCTTCCATAAATCTTTCAGGTGACCCCTAGAGTTTTTTGTCAGCTTGAAAATACTTGCTACCCACTCAGTCATCTAATTATATGTGTTTTTCTTTGCAAGAGGAGTGAATGTGCTTATTTTCCTTTCTTTAAAAAAATGGCACTCAGAATTGCAGGGTTTTTCATGCCGATCAGGAGCAAAAGCTCAACATTTTTGTTTGTTAGATTTATATACTGCCTTTCCTCCATGAGTTCATGGCAGCTTACTTAGTGCTTCCTCTATTCCTCCCCCCAACAGCACAATATACAATTGGTTGGGCTGAGAGAGAGAGTTAGGGATTGATCCTTCATCACTTAGTTTCAGACATTTTTCTCTCTTTTTTACTGGGAATAAGAAAAGCCTCATGACTTTGCACTTCCAGTTGCTTTTTTTTTATCCATAGCAATTATGATCTTCTTTGCTGGAGGGGAACCTTCCCACCTGCTATGAAAAAGGTCAGAATGGCTTATTCTCAAACTAGATCATCACAGTTTTGTGCAGAAGTGTCAGGAGATGTACATACATGCATACTGTATGTGGTATGAAAATAATGTCTGTATGTACTGGAAAGGCAGGTATACAGTATTAGTGAATGGCCCATGTTTTAAGTATATATGTTATATAGAATTATACTTTCCAAATACCTGTATTATAATTAGCTACCAGACCCAAAGTTAAAATAACATGTGACAGAGTTCAAGAAGCTGTGAAGAAATAGCATCATCACAACAGGATTTGGGATAGACATCTATAGCCTTCTCAACAGAATGAGCAAGAGGGAAATCAAATCCAGTAGGATTGGCTCAGTAGAGTTTGCAATATCTGATGAAATGCACAGTGAGATCTAAAGAGGTGAGATCTAAAGAGATGAGTTTAAAATTCTAAATCAAGTATATTCTTAGGAGAATTGACTAGAGAATTCTAAGAGGCCATATCTGGCTATAAAAGTCTTGACTACCCTTAGATGGCAACAAAAAGATTTTTCTGTATGCCTTCACTGCCATATAATGCTATTATGAATTTTTTTCAACCAAGATATGCTGTGCCTTATTCTAGTGCATTTAATAGTACTTAAAATAGAAAAAAAGTGTACTTCAGTTCATTGTTCTGTTTATTCTCTTGGTCAAATTTTTCAATAAGTGATCAATATTCTGGAAACCTGCCACTATATTTAAACTTCTCAGAAACAATCTCATTATCGCCTCCATTTCAGAGGTTCTCATGTAAATATCTTATACTTTCATCTGAAATACTGTATCTTTTCCTCTTTTCTTCAATGTAATAGCACTGAAGAATCATACCAAATGCTTTTTTTCCAAAAATATTAAATATTATATTACATAAGTAAAATTTTTACAGCTGTAAAACAAATACATTCAAAAATTTAAAAAAGTTCAGAAAAGAAAAAAAAACAGGGATAAAAAGAGAAAAAGAAACCTCCACATTCAAATAAACAAAATTCTCTTCACTCTATATATTATTCCAGTTTTATAAAGTCATCTCTAGAACCTCAATTCCCTATTAAAAAGTGGAAGTTCAATAAAGATTATCAGAAATAACATAAATATTACAAATTATATCTTTTATACCCAGCCTGAATCTGTCCTTCCCTTTAAACAAATCCTCCCTTTTCTTCTCCTCAAATAATCAAAGTTCAAACCCACTCAAAGTATAATTAAATATTACTAGAAATAACCATCATCATCCAGTTCTAATCAAGAAACCATTAAACATCCCCCAAATAACCCATTACTTTAACCTTGATTAATAAACCATTTTTGTATTATTTCTTCTTTCTGCAAACTATCTTTAAACCTTCAAAGAAAATTCTAGTATCTGCCTTCTCATATCCTCATCATCTTTTTTCTCAAAAGTTTTATTTTCATCTTTGTCAAGCCCATTTTGTATTTCCAAAATAACAACTTCAGCAAATCCCTTTTGTAAATCCAGTATAAAGAAATAATAGAGACTGTACATCTCATTTGTTGTTTGTATTTCTTCTTCTGTTTTTAAGTCATCATTTTTCATTTGTAAATCTATTTGAGAGATCATCAGATACCCCTGTATACTCACTACTGCTGGTCTTTGGATTTTCTTTTGGTGAGTGGATGACAGGAACTGTGTTTTTGCAGTCAACTTCTAATAGGTTGGGAATTGCAGGATCCTATTGTTCTTGTACCTGTTAATGTCATCTATAGGGACTGTAACTTTGATTGGGTTCATTTCTTAATCCTTTTGAACTTTATTTTTTTCCTTTGACTTTCTTTAAAGATTGAGAAGCTTCAGACTAGTAAGTTTTATTGAAATCACTAGGAGAGTTTCCTTCAATCCTTAAAAGAATCAGTTTAAATATAAATGAAAATATTTATATTATCTTGTTGGCTTTAGAAAGTTTTAAATGAATTAAGGGCTCAGATAAACTTGATTTAAGACTTTGAAGTTGATTGAAAGTATCCTCGCTCAGGGAAAAACCCTTTGTTTATACTCTGAAAATTGATAACAAGACTTAGAAGATGAGTCACGAGAGGGCATCATATGGCTACCATAAAATAAATGTTTGATCTATGGCAACAGGAAATTTTTGAATTATTTAACTCTTTTCTAAGGCTATCGTTTTCCCAGTAGTAATGTATGGCTGTGAGAGCTGGACCATAAGGAAGGCTGAGCATCAAAGAATTGATACCTTTGAATTGTGGTGCTGGAGAAGACTACTGAGGGTCCCTTGGACGGCAAGGAGATCAAACTAGTCGATCCTATAGGAAATCAACCCTGATTGCTCATTGGAAGTACAGATACTGAAGCTGAAGCTCAAGTACTTTGGCCACATAATGTGCAGGGAGGACTCATTGGAAAAGATTGTGATGCTGGGAAAGATTGAAGGCAGAAAGAGAAGGGGACAGCAGAGTATGAGATGCTTAGATAACATAGTCAGTGTGATGGGCGTAGGCTTGGGTGGACTCCAGGAGGCAGTGCGGACAGGGAGGCTGGGCATGCTGCTGTCCATGGGGTCATGAAGAGTCAGACACGACTACACTATTGAACAACAGCAAACTTCCAATGTATGTTTTATACAGAAGTTTCCAGTATGCCAAAGGGTCATGTGCAAATATTGATAAAATAAGTAAATATTAGATAGAGGGAGGGAGAGAGGGAGGGAGGGAGAGAGGAAGGAAGGAAGTAAGGAAAGAAGGAAGGAAGCAGAAATAAAACAAAAGAAATGAACTGTATCATCACTTAATTTAAAATGCATCATTCCTATAGTGGAATAGTCTTCATTTACAAATAAAATATAAGGCCGTCCAAAGGATGCTTCAGAATTACCTAAGTATCTTTTCTACAAGATAATAAGCAATGAACAAAGAACAATTGAAAAATGCTTTATATATGGCCTACCTTGTCATAAAAGTTGTAAAACATTCTTTGGACTCTTTTATTTGTATTTTATTTGTATTTTATTTGTGTTTTTATTGCATGCTGCCCAGAATTGGGCAGCCTTATAAATTAAATTAAAACTACATGCCAGGCAACAGAATAGTCCATAGCATTTGTGTTTCCTCCAAGATTATTGCTTCCACCCACCCCCAAAAAGAGATATATAAAATTAATGTTGCTGAAAACAAAGACAGGAATGCTTATTCTTGCATTCCTCAATGTTATTTTAATACAGTTTCTTTTGACATTGCATTTATATGTCAAATCATTGGATTTATATGTCAAATTATTCTCAAAACTAAATTACACTGTTCTACAATTATTTGAAAAGCCTCATGGGGAAGAATATGAAGAATTCTTCATATTGCTTAGTGTTGGAAAAGAACCCAAGGGATGGCAGCTTTACAGAGAGGGAGGTCCACATTGGAAATTAGGAAGCATTTCTTGTTTATGAGAGCTCCTAAGCAGAAGAAGAACCTGAATGCTGGATTCGTGGTTGCTCCACCACTGTTTTTTCAATCAAAGTGGTCATCCGCTTGACAAGGTATGAGAACTCCTACCATGGGCAAGGAAATTGGATGAGAACACCTCACAGTCACTTCCCAGCCTATAATTTTATGAGTATGGAAATTCTGGATAGTCAGTTGTTTGGCTTTACAGACATGGATCTTCGTTGCCAACAAATGTAGTTGAACTTGTAGCTTAGAAACCTTACAGCTAACTTGGTTTTAATACTGGCTTTTCTTTCTACAATTTAAACATGGTAGTTTATACTTATAGTTCATAGTGCAAATCACTTAACATGTTATTAATCAACTAAAACACTGTACAGTGGAACCTTACAAGATGAGCATCTCACAAGACGAGATTCTCACAAGACGAGTAAAAAAAATTAATAAAATTTATTCCACCAGACAAGCGGTGACTCACAAGACAAGCAAACCTCGCACCATAAGTTACGTGTCATCAGTCAGCGCGCTCTGTATTTCCTGTTCAGGAAATGCCGCATGGTTTACTCCATTCCTGTACAGGCAGCAAGCGCGCACACATTCTGCCGACACTGCCATGTGGTTTACTCCATTGCCATATAGGTGGCAAGTGTGCACGCGTTCTGTCTACGCTGCCACATCACTTACTCTGTTACTGTGTGTGTGACTGACCTTGCCAGAATGTACGTCAGATCGACATTCCTGATTGCAAGATGAGCACTGCATGATGAGCTCACATGGGAAATCTCACAATGGAGCCATCGGTTCTCCTCTCTCACTGCATAAACAGCATAACTTAAGTGAAAGGTATTCAAGAGATGGAACTCCGAAGACTTCAGACTCCAGATTCTCTCTCCAGGCAGTCCAACCTCCCCTTCCTCGTGCCAACCAGGACTATTCTGAAAGCGTGCATGCATGCACACACAAAATAAAGCAGAAATTGACCTTTTCCTCCCCCAAAATAAAGCAGAAATTCCCCCTCATCACCCGGCCCAACCCCTATGTCCTGACCCCTGCTGCCCGTTTCTTCTCCCCTCATAGTATGGAGGCAAGAGACATTTCCAAACCGCCTGCAAAAGACCCCTGGAAATGTGTTGCTGAGGGAAAAGGTAGTTTTGCCTTAGCAGCAGCATCAGAGGATCCTCTGAGCCAGCAGGGTGCCAGACAGCAGCTGGCCTAGCAGCAGCCTAGAAGCAGATCCATAAGTGCTGGTTAGTTTGTTCTATTTCTGCTTTATATTGTGTGTTAACAGTTGTTACTTGTTTCAGATGTTAGGGACAATCATTTCTACATCAAATTCTGTTGAAAATGATTTTTTGGTGAATATTTTTTGGGGTGTGGAACAGATCAGCTGATTTTCCATTGTTTCCTTTGGGAAACCTCATTTCACTTTTAGAGCACTTTGTGCTAAGAGCATTCTTCTGGAATGGATTAGTCTTGTCTTGTGAGGCACCACTGTACTTTTTCAGAAGAGGGGTGCAGGGCCATAATTATAACTACCCAACCTGAAGCAAATCCTCGCAGGCAACAACAGGAAAATGATGTTTACCAAAACCTGTAACAAAGCCAGTTGTCTACTTTGCCTCCACATCTATACTAGCACTACCATCACAGAGCCTTACAAGTACTGACACAAGATGAGAGGTGCCATCACATGCCTCTCCTCCAATGTGACATATGCCATCATCATATGCTTCTTTAGATTCTACATGGAACAAATGACCCATTAGTGGACATACATTTGACATCAGGACTCAAAACAATGTCAAAATAATATCACAACATTTCACCCTCCCAGGACACTCTACAGCAGACTTCAAAGTGACTATTTTGGAAAAGCAGGACTTTAACAGCACCACAGAATGAGAAATTGTTAAATTCACATGCATCAAAATACTTCAGGCAATCTCAAACATTCTCAAAAAATGCCAAATGTATGTATAAAAGTGAAAATGACTGCCTTACAAAGGTTGTTTGTTGTTGGAGGCATAGGTAACATTGTAGTAGTTTGCCCTTGTTTACATTTGCAGTGCTTCCTCCAGTTACTTTTAAGTTTATAATCCTATAAGTATGGAGTATCTCAATTCAGCTTAGACAGAATATGATAATCCGTATGACATTCAAACAATATACCATTAGGCTAGTTTGGTGATGGATTCCCACTCTGTCTGAGATCTGGTAATCTTGAACTCTTGTCAACATAAGTAGTCTTAGAAGATTATGTGGGGTGGCAAGTCCTGTCTTTATAGGTTTGCCCAGTTGCAGCTTCCCATTCTGAGAGAGTTGAGTCAGTAGATTCTCCCATGAAGTACCCCTTGTAATCTTTCCCCAAGTTACAACAAGCAATCACAAGCAATAGAAGGACAGAACTCTTCAAGCAAGATCATATCAGGATGCTGCTGTCTTTGTTTTAAGAGGGAAAAGATATGGACATTTTCTGGATCCTATACTTGCAAGTCCTATACTTCTGGACTTGGAAGTATAAGAGAACTATTCCATTTATCTGGACAAAATGTAAGCTTAACTGTAAAAATGCATTGTCCTCCTCCTCCTTCTGTTCATTCATTGATTTTTGGAAGAGGAGGAGGAGGAGAAACAAGCACTGATTAAATGGCTCAGTCATATAAGTCACAAAAGTAGATAGTACCATATTTGTCTTTCCTCAAACGGTTCCCCAAAGCCCCCTGAGATGAGTGATGTTGGATCCAGCCAAGATCCCACTCAGTGTCAGGTTTGAGTCACTGGTGTGTTACTGTTGTGGTCATTCTTTATCTCTGAAGGGGTGGGCTCAGAAGTTTCCATTTACAATAAATTTCATTCATTGGTCCTTGTTTGCTTAGTGAAATGGCAGAGTACTAACCACAGTAATTTAAAACAGTTATTAGAAAGCTTAAGTTTCCAGTTAATGAAGGCCTTTATATAATGCTAATAATGGGTTTCAAACCTATAAACCTGTAAAGGGTAGTTTTAGAATTAGCTGCTAGGGTAAAATTGGAAGACAGAAATATAAACACTGGCTGTGAATAAAGGTATTAACTCTTCTGGCTAGTCAATTGTTCTCCATCATTTTCATCCATAAGGGATGTTTCAGCAACATCATGACACTGATACAGATGAAGCAGAATAATGTTCTTTATAACAATAGCTACACCTGTAATACATATCTCTATATTTCAAGGATCTTCTCACTGATTGTTATACTAGAGCTGAGAAATTCAGAATTTGTTGTCCTGGAAAGCTTGAAATTTTTTGCTAAAACTGGCTGGTCAAATCTAGCTCCGATGTCATGAAGATCTTGAAAGAGGTGTTCCCTTTACCAACTCATATCTGCTATATAGAGCTGGAACATTTTAAATTTTAATTAGAAGGACAGTGAGGTAGAAGTGAGAGAAAAGAAAGAATTTTATTATCTTGGCTGGTCTAGTCTCTTTAAATGATTAATCATGTCAATATTGATGAATTCATTGTGAGGTGCTTTGATTCAGAACTGAGCAGTCTTGCTCCTCCCATTTCTTTTGGGGAACAACAGACCTTTGATGAATTCTATAAAATGTTATTGACAAATATGTATAGAGTTAGGCTTAAACTAATGGCATATATCCTGCTATTCCAAAGTGGAAAGCCTATTAGAAACCCATATACGGAATTTAATGTACAGAAGTTCTAATAGCTTTGCTTTTTTTCCGTTGGCCTGGCTGTTGGCTCTGTTGATACTGTCAACATTCGCTGCATGTCATCTTAATTTTCCATTTTTTCATCAAACAATACTTATGAATCTTTTGGTCTCATAGAATCTGGAATAATTACACAATTAAAATATAATATGTTTAGATTAACAGTGAAGGAGAGATGAACACAAGAGTTCATTCAGATTATATTACGGTATTTTGTATTTTTTTTTATTTTTTTTGTATTTTGTAGGGATATGTCAGCAAATGATTGATGTCAATCAAAAACGTTCTAAATCATGGAGGACCTGTTACATTATGATTGCTGGGAACATATGTAAGGATTTGGGAAGTCAACAGCAAGAGTTTACTGAGAACTTTTTATATCAAGCAGATCTTTTCCAAA
>JANHZU010004678.1:20676-32821 GCA_032468055.1 Acrochordus granulatus
ACAGAAACCTGCAGGCCAAAGAAAATAACCCCTTTAGCAGAAACACAGCACGACATCAAGGAATTGGCACCAAAGATCCCCAGGATACATACCTGATCAGAGAGGGGGAGGGTGAACACCAGCACTTGGCCATTCAACTTCCATTCCGTTTTGTCCTGCATGTTGGGGACTTGGACCTTGACGGTAACTGGACCCTGGTGGAAAGGAGATGGCAGGTGGTGGAGAAAGAGCAAAGAAAAGTCACTGGAGTTGAGTTAAAATGTAAAGACAGCCCTCTGCAGCTTCACTCTCCTAAAAACGACTTCTTTCAACTACCTTCTTCGGTCAATGTTCCAGAACTGATTGTTATGACTTATAATGGAAATTGTGGGCTCATTTATGGTCATAAGTCAAGGACTACCTGAATGAAAACTTCTAAAGCAGCAATTCTTAATCTTGGCAAATTTAAGATGTCTTAAGAATTCTGGGCGTTGAAGTCCAGACATCTTAAACTTGCCAAGGTTGAGAAATTCTGTTCGAAAAGGGGTGAAACCAGCTGAAGTGCCCCCAAGAAAGTGAGACATCTCAGATTTCCCACAAAGCGTGTTCCTGCTTTAAGGGCACAACTCTGTACCTTGTTCCTGCGTAGAAACTCTTCCTCCGGCATTAGGCTGTCTTCGGATTTCAGTTTCTTGGAGGCTGGCTCATCCTCCATGGGAGGTGGGGGGTGAACTGGAGGCACAGGGGATGGAACAGAGACGGGAGACACAGGTGGAGCTGGAACGAATGCTGTAAACAGAAACATTTGTTTTATAAGAAGATCATGAGTGACATTTGGAAGGTAGTTGAAGGGTGGGGACAGGTTGTACAATCTCAAGCAGAGGGTGCCAAATCCAGAAAATATCTGATATAACCCAAATGGTGTGGTACTGCCACGTCTGCTTCAAAATTAACAGACGAGATTTTCCTTTGCCTGCATTAATGGCATCTGGCAGAAATATGCCGGATGTCTATGAGCGGCTCATTTCTTTCTTCAGGCTAACTGAATTTTGCCATCCACCACATTCTAAATCTCAGCTGCTGCTGCAGGCATACATGCAGGGCCCAGATGCACCTCCTAGCTACAGGCATGAATGCGGCTCTTCAAGTAAGAGATCTATTTGACACCCCTACTTTTCAGGAAAAGACGACACAAGAAAAGAAGAAACAAGTAACCATTTGCAACTCCAAAGCAAAAAGCTGTGTTAAAATCAGGTCAGTTGACTGAAAGCCTAGGGGCCTGGCACCCCTCTTCTACCTAAATATTGCACAAGCCAGATATCCTACCTGAAAAAGCCTACAATGCCCTTAAAACATCATTTTACAGAAGAAACATAAACATTTAATAAGAATGAATGCTTTTAAGCATCCATGAGATCTAAAAAAGGGTGATGCCCTTCAATACTCTCTTTAAAAAAGGGTGATGCCCTTCAATACTGTCTATCTATCTAAAAAAATGTAATGTCCTTCAAATCTTCCTGTGGTGTGTCCAGTGAGAGGATTCACTGATCACCTCTTTGCAATCCACTTCCATGCGATCAAGATATCTTATACTACACTCGTAGAGCAGAGGGGACCAAGACCACTTTAAAGTTGAGTCCAACTCCTTGCTCAGGGCAGGAACTCGAATTAAAGCCACCCGATCTAATATGGCTGTTCGGCTTCTACCTGAACACATCTGCCATTGGTCACTAGCTAGCACTCTCAAGCTGCTTTTTCTATTATGGGTTTGATTGAATTTGAACATTTAATCAAATTCCTTTCTTATAACCTTTCTTATTTTATTGTAAGCCACCCAGAGTTGCAGGTGTGAGATAGGCAGCAAATAAATTTAATAACTAAATAACTAACCTATTTTGGATCCTGTCTTCTGGGATGACTAAGAACAGGCTGTGCTCTTAAAGTGTGCTATCGTTATCTGCCATCATTGTTAAGATTTTGTAAAATAAAGCATTATTTCTTTAAGATTAAGGCTGTTTCATGACAGGAAGCCTGTCTCTGACCCTGCATAGAGCTGCCTCCAATCCTGGGCTCATTGTTGCATGTACTTTTATGATACTCCTATTTACTTTATCCACACGTTACGTTCATCAGGATACACCTAAATATGCAGAGACTTTTTCCTTGGCCTATTCCTTGGTTTCCATAAAGTATATACTTTTTAACCTCACCTACTTTTAAGCTTGCAGATACTCAACTCTGCCATCAATCTGTTCACTGGCCGAGAATTATTTTTTTCTTATTTAAAGAAGATTAAAAAATTGTTCAACAAACCCCAGCCATGCAACAGTTAAGGATCTGATAATCTTAGCTGAAGATGTACCTTGATACCCACTGAAAGTGGAAAAAAATCTGATTTTGCTGGCAAGGGAGTGTGCAGGTGTCCAGATAACACCTCCAATGCAATCAAGAGATCCATCTGTTTTTATGTGCATTTCCATTTTATACTCACTGCACATAAAAAACAGCTGGGATTTTAGACACAATTTAGCTACTCTTTACTTTTTGTTGATGAAACCTTGCAGAGACTCCTGCTCCTAGCATAAACCAATCTTTACAGCTGCACAATTAAAGCAGTATAACGCAGCTCCAAGCAGCTCTTTTTTGCAAGTCAGCCTCTGACTCCTTTTGCCATGTAGAGCTCTGGCACCCAAGTTAGCATGCAACCACAACATCTTAGAAGAGCAACAACGATCAAGCCAAGAAATCTGCAAGATAAGAAGTAGTGACAGATAGATACACATCACAGTGAGGACTCCCCAGGGTCCCACTTTGGACATGCAGCAAAAGCGAATGCATGCAGATCAGAGCTGAACTGGAAGGTTAGTAATTAGCTGAAATCACAGTGATACTTAAGAAATTACCTGGACTGTTGACTGGTCCCTGTCTGTAGCCTATATTGTAACAATTAAATATCATTAATCAATAGTTAACTCAACCACAGTGTAATATAATTAGAGAGAGCTGGTTTAGTTGTTCATGTTTCACCCTAAAATGTAAATCCCAGTCCATTAATTCACCCTGAACAAGGATGCTGCAAAACTCAGCATCAACATTTAACTGAATTCTAATTAGTAAATTTGGTGGTGTGCTTTCTTCCATGCCAGCGGAAAGTTCCCAGTGACAAAAAGAAAATAAGGATGATATATTGAATGAGAATGACAAAATGTGTTCATTTTTGCAAAGCAAATGAGACTATGGTAGTCAATTTTGTCTGTGTCAATCATCTCTTTTCTAGATTTTGAGCTATTTGGATGAAAGAATGATGAATAAAATTACTGTTATCTAAAGCCTGCTAGAGATCTTTAAAAGCAACCTAAAACAGAAGCTGCCCATAAAGCAATTCAGGAATAAAACGGACATTCATTAACTAGAGCAGGGGTGTCCAACCTTGGCAATTTTAAGACGTGTGGACTTCAACTCGCAGAATTCATCAGCCAGCTAGCTGAGGAATCCTGGGAGTAGATGTCCACACATCTTCAACTTGCCAAGACTGACACATCTGCACTAGAGCATCTCATCTAAAGGAAGGTATTACTAACTGAGGGTGACAAAATAAAGTCTGAATATAAATAGTGAAATAATTCAGTTTTTTAAAAAATATACCGTTTGTTGAGGAAGTCACAACTGCCTGGGTTTGTGCATCTTTGCATTTTAGAATTACATTTTACATTTTAGTGTTTATACCCAATTAAGTCAGAACATGGTTTGGATTTGGCTTGGACTTAGTATTTTGCCTGAAACCAGCTGACAGGCAAATGTTGGCTTCCTCAAAATTAAGAACATTTACCTTCTGCTCTTAACATTCTTGCAGCAATAATCCTGCACAGAATTTTTTAATTAAATTATCAAGTCTTTTTGAATGCAGGCATGCTTTCTTAAAAAATGACACCTTGTAATTTTTAATGCTGCTGTTGAGGGCATCCCTGGTCCAAGGATGTCCTGACAATTGGATTCTAAGGAACTTCTGTGTTTCCTATCATTAGAGCTACAAGGAGGAATCCTCCCAATACTGACCTGTTGGTACAATCATGGGAGGAGGGCGTGGAGCCATAATAGGCGGAGCTGAAGGTGGCATAGGGACAACATTAATCCGGGGGGCATGAATGATTGGTGGCATTGGAGCTGCAATGACGGATCCTGGTGGTAAACGGACCACTGATGTCATTGGTGGACGGGGCATGACCGGAACAGCACTGACCACAGTGGTGCGAACCGGAGGTGGCATCTAGAAAGCAAACCAGAGTCAAGGCGGAACAATGGAAAAGGGACCAGAGATTTTGAATTCCACTTTTGAACTTTGCTCCCGTCCCAATCTCTCAGCCCAGCCCAGCCCAGCTCAGCTCAGCCCAGCCCAGCCCAGCCCAGCCTGCTGCTCAGGAATTGCAGGGAAAATAAAAAGGATCAAGACAGGATATAAACCTAATCCATTAAAACATTTTGACTATTAAGAGGCAAGATGGTGTCTGCAGCAAGGTAGGAGTATAAGACAAGTATAAGGGCCTCATTAAACAGAAAAGACTCATAAAGGACCAAGCTTACCGTGGGAGGGCGAGGCACAGATGCAATGGGTGGAGCACTGGTCGGGATGTTGGGGGCTGAGGAGGGAGGCGGAGGCTGGGGGATCTCATTGGGTTTGTTTGGCCCAATTTTCTCCTTGTTGTCATCCTCTGGCACTAGCCCTTTGGCCTTGTGAATCGCCTCTATCTGCTCTTGCAGGGTTATGTTGGCCTGGGCTGCCTGTTGTGTCCGGGCCATGCTGCCTGAATGGCCATCCCAAGTCACCTGAAACACCACCACAGGATAAGAGTCAGGTGTGGTCCCTCTGATTCCAAGGTCACTTGTCAAAGAGGAGACCTACTCCTTTGCAGGAGTTCACCCTAGCTTCCCTGGGGGGAACATACTTTTTCTTCAGGCTTCTGGATCTCTTCTTCACCAATTTTCTTGCCAATAGCAGTTTCTTCTACCCCAAAAATATCTGTACGGCGCTCAGCCAGCTGCTTCAAGCTGCTTTCAATATCCAGGCCTAAAGGGACACAAATGAAAAAAGAATTTCATTTTTCAAGATGGAACATATTTCAAAGAGCCTCAGGCATTCTCCAGCTCGCAGAAAAGATCTGTTTATTATAAGATTCATAAGGCTGCCTAACTAAAACATGATTTATAACATGGATAAAATTATTATAATTAGAGAAAAAACACAATGAGGGGGCTCCACAAGGCCTGAGAAAACAGCCAGCTCTTAAAGGCCTTCCTGAATGCCATCAGGATAGCAGCTGCCTCAATCTCAGGGCAAGTGTCACAATAGTGAAGACACATTTCTTTTGACTGGGAGGATCTCTAGTGCACCCACTGTCAGGTCCTACTGGCCAGGCAGAAACCACAAGAGACAGGCAGCTCCTGAAATACTGACACACAAATCTCCCTGCTCTATCGCTACAAATAGTCTTTGACTTATGACCACAATTGGGACTGGAACTTCCATCCCTGAGCAGTGCAATTAAGTGAATTGTGCTCCATTTACTGTCTTCCTTGCCATGGTCCTTAAGCAAATCATGCAGCTGTCAAGTGGATCTAGCTCCCCCTGACTTAATTTGCCAGGAACTGGCTGAGAAGACTGCAGACAGCGATTGCATGACCCCGGGATGGTGCAGCCTTCATAAATACATGCTGGTTACCAAGTGCCTCAATTTTGATCATGCAACTGTGGTGATGCTGCAATGGTTATTAGTAGGAGGAATAGTTGTAAGTCACTTTTTTTCAGCACCACTGTAACTTCAAACAGTTGCTGAACAAGACAATCTGTAGAAAGCTCTTCGTTTTTACACTTAATCCATCTACTAAATTCACGAGAATAAATTTACAAATGCTTTTAAACTGTTGAAGAGCACTTCACAATGTGTCATCTAGAGGGCGGAGCTCATCGCCATTTCATAGCCAAAGAGCCAATGTTGTCCAAACATGCTTCCGTGATCATGTGGCCGGCATGACTATACTCTCCATTAATCAAATCCAAACTATTTAAATAATTACATGAACAAAGATGGCAATAATCATCAAGAAGAGCCTGGTTGACTCACCTGGGGCATAGACTTCATCGTCTGTCTGCTTCTCTCGGAGAGAGCGATCTCTTTGTTCCAACCAACGTGGATCCAGAAGGCCAATCCGCATATGCTCCTGCATTTTGCTGGCAGGAATTTTCTCACCAGTAATGGGAGAGACAAGATATTCATCTGGGGCTGGGGTGGGGGGCAGAGGCTTGGAAGCTAGAGGGAGCAGAAAAGGCACAGAGTTAGCAATGTTTTCTCCAGCTGTGGAATTCTGATTAGCAAAGGTGCAAAACAAACATTCACATAAGGCAGTGTGTCTTAATCTTGGTCGCTTTAAGATGCTGACTGAGGAATTCTGGGAGTTGAAGTCCACACAATTGAGAAACACTGCTCTGGACTTAATTTTACCTTTTGGATCATAATCCTTTCTGACAATGACTTGATCTGGAGTAGGGGGAAGAGGTGGAGGCATTGGAGTTTCTGGAGGAGGAGGCACTTTCTGGCTCTCATCTTCTTCATCGGAACCCTTCAAATATATAAAAAAGAGAAGAATGAAGCTGCAGCAATTGATTTCCAACTGCTTATGTCAACTTATAAAGTCCTGCAGTCAATGCTACAACAGTGACTAAGAGATTAATCTGACCATTCTTCAGAGCAGGATTTGGAGGAATCTGTCAAGCTGGGCCCTGGCAGTATCCACCTTCGTTACTCACTTCGTCCATGTCCTGCACTTGGGTATCCTGGTCCAGCTGGGAAGGTGTCTCTTCGGTCTTCTCTTGCTTGTCATCTTCATCATCCGATTCCACCTCCATCTCTACTTCCTCGCTTTCCCCAAACTTCTCATAGCGCTCCTGGATCAGAATGCGAGCACCTAGTTCCTCAGGAGTGGTCGGAGGAGGAAAATTTCCTTCAATGGAAAGAGGAAGGGGGTATCTTTTTGAATTGTAATGTTTCTTGACACATGGGCAAGAAATACAGATAAGTTCCATTCTTTTTTCCTTAGAAGCTAAATATTCCTTTAAAATAATACAACTTTAAATTATAGGTATAAAAATAATTAAAATTAGCAAAATAATATGTTAACTAAATATTCTTAATAAAAGTAAGGTAACAGAGGTAAAGTTCAGATCAATTTAAATTTTAAGAATTGTGCTCCTCTCAAGGATATAATAGACCTAATTCATGTCTTGGAAAACAAGAAAGTATTAATTTATTATTATTCAGAAAACTTTGCCCCTCTCAGTTCATAAGCTAGCTATGACTGAAGGCAGAAAGCTTGTGGGAGATGACATTTAAAAGTCTAATGTCTATTTTTATCTTTCCTGATTCTCTCTGCATGCACACAGCCTCTGAAAAGATGATGCCATGATGCTTTTGAAATAAATAAGTGAATGAACCTTGCTCAGAGGGCTGGAAGTCCACCGTTTCCACCACCACGAAATCGTGCCAGTCAATCTGGGCGTAAGCCACACGTTCGCGCTCTTTTTCCTCCTCTTCCTTCTTCCGCTCACGCTCCTGAAACTTGGCCCACTCTACTCTGTAGCAGGCCTGCAGACAAGGAAAACAGAATCCTTATGAAAAGAGGCCATAGAAAAACATCCCTTCTTTTTCAGGATTGGAAAAAGTTCCCCTTTTCATTAAATTCAGGAAGCCTTTGCAAGAGACAAAATTATACTTCTAAATCAGCAGGAGGTAGTCTGAGCAATTTTGTAGCCCCAAAGCCTCTTTGGAAAAAAAAGTGTGTTAAAATTTTCTGCCATTTTGAGACAAGAAATAACAGAAACAGCAGTGTAGATTTTAAATGGACATAACTCTTTGGTAAAAACAAAGAAAATCCAAGCTTTCTCTGCTCCCAAAAATTATCAGAAAATGAAACAGAAACCCTTGATCCTACCCACAAACATGACATATCAATTTTTGCATTAAAACGCTGCCAATGTGAGGGGTTGCTCAGCCTAATTTAAAATAAATTACAATTCCTACCTGGGAGAGAAACTTTTAAAAGATCTAAATGTTAGAAATACAGCAAAAATTACATAAACAAATAAATAAATGGTTACCTGATCCAAAACTTCTTTTGGATTTTCAGCTTCTTTCTTCAATTTTATAATGAGGCCTTTTGGTGGGATCAAGATCTGTAAAACACACCCGTTTAATATAAATAAAATTGATTTCATCAATATCTTTTTCTTCTTATAGAAACCATTCCCTGTAAGAAAGAGACCATGAAAAATGCTTATAATATATATGTAAAACTATGTAGATGGAATTAATTTTCTTTCTATTCCTTCCAGATTATAAATGTAAAATTAAAACAAAATGGGCAAAACAAGATACAAAGCATATGCTAACTCAAGAACATTTATGCAAGCATCCAGGATGAACTCATTTTGAAAAGCGTAGGTACAGGCAGACTTCAACTTAGGATCGTAATTGAGCATAGTAACTATGGTCATAAGTCATGAAGGTTGTAAAGCCAGACATCATGTGACAGCATGATTTTATGACCCTTTTTGATGGTGGTCTTTAAGCAAAGGCTGCAATTGTTAATCCATTGTTTTGGGGGAGTCTGTCATAAGTTGAGGACTACCTGTACTTGCTATTTTTTGCAGGACTGGAGATTTCCAGAAAGCTGAATATTGTAAAGAACAATCTCATTCTAGGTAGAGTATTCAACCATAGCATGAAGACATTAAATGTTTGTTATAACAGAAATCAAAAAGTTCTTTTACAAATCTACAGTACTTTCCTCTAGTTCTGTTAATAAAGCACAACAAAAAGGATCTGAATGGTTGGCCTAGAAATAAAAAAGGAACTCTCCGAAATGTATTGCTTTGAAATGTTCTTGAGATAATTCTGTTCCCACCAGAAAATCCCCTCAAGTCCTCTAAAGCAAACATCCCCTTGCCCCTCTGATGCATTACCTTGGTGTACTGCTCCACCAGTTTGGTGAAGTAATTGAAGAGGCTGTGCTGCGGACGCAGGAAGTCAAACTGATAGTTCCTCTGTTCCTTCTGCATCAGCTGGGTGAGGAACTGCCTGCCGTTGCGAGCCACAAACTGGGCAGTCAATTTTACCACATCCAGGTCGAAAGCAGAGATTGAGGGAGGGTCTGCAATGAACTCAAATTCTGGTGGGGGCTCCTTGGGAACTACTGTTTCCTGAATCACCTGGGCCTGGACCTGCAGAAGATAGAGGCAGAGAGGTCTGGTTCATTTCAGTCCACCTACATATTTCCCAAAGGATAAGAAAAAACAACAACTGCTGGAGAAGCACTGTGCGGCTCAAAGGATCAGGCGTAGTCAGTGCAATTCTAGTCAACAGGTTTATTGCTTTATCCAAGGTCATAAGAATTTCTTCAACTGCCCGCCAAGCACCTGGACTCCCCAGATCAGGCTAACAGTCTTCACAAGGGTTGGACTTTGGTGTTTGTGCGTGCATAGCGACTCCTGGCTGATCCCTCTCTTCACTTCTGGCTCAACCCTCCTTTCCTTCTCCCATAAGTACATTCATTCATTTCTGGCTTGGAAACACTTTTCTTTGCAATACCATCCCAAGAGGTAAGAAAGAGTCAAGAGGAGCTGTGAATTCTCATATTTGCTATGCGTAGAATCACAAAGGAAGGAATAAACTCCACAAAAAGAAGACAAGAGAAGAATCATTTTACCTTTTGGGGCAGTTGCTGCTGGGCACTCTGCTGGGCCTGCATAACCTTTGGAATCGCTGCAGAGGGCTCCTGTGCTTTTCCCTCCTTGAACTCATTGACTTTGTGGCGGTAGTAAGCATGATAAGGGTCATTGGGGTTCAGGAAATTAAATTTGGGGTTGTTTATTTCATTCTGGCGGATCCGAGCTTCAAACTCAGGGCCATTTCTGGAAAAAAAATGTAGAGAAGTCAAAACTAAACCAAGCTCTTGTTCAGAAGCTACAAAACTCAGATTTCCCATCATCTCTCAAAGGTAAGCATGCCACATGTCAAATTCAAAACATTTCAAGCACAAAATCATTGCTGAGATATTCTTGGCCTGAAAAGACTCATATTTATAGCATGTTTTGTGTCTAAGATGAGAGACTGTTTCCAGACCCTTCCAGAATAGCCAGAACTGCATCAGAATACTTTCTATGACTGGGTAGCTGTTCTTACCTCAAGACAGGACAGTTTGAGCTTAAAATCAGTTCTGAAACATTTAAAACACCAGTCAGAAAGCAATTTTTACCACTAGGAGTTAGTGTTTAAGATCAGGATGGCCTTCACCCCAGTCATGTTTCAAAGGGCCTTGAAGAATCAGCTCTTCACCCAAGCCTTTGCCAAGTGTAGACTTGCTTCACTTTTGCTCCTAACTCATTGTTGTCATCTTTGCCATCTTTTACTGTTTTATTTTTGTTTCTTATTGTGTCTTTCCTTTGTTTTTACTTCTGAGTTATCTAGAATAGTTGGGAATCAGGCAACATACAACTCTAATAAATAAGCCCAGCTGAATCTAACAGAGACTGTCTTTGCTTTTGTGTTGTTTACTAAAACAGAATTTATTTTGGGAATTTCATTTAGGATTTCTCACCTAGCCACAAAGCTGGCTGTCTTGTCCACAATATTTCTAACCTCTGGTGGTGGATATATAATTCCCACAATCGGTTTAGCAGGCGTGGTCTCTTCCTTTGGTTCATCTTCTGGCTGCATTGAAACACAATAAAACATCATCAGGGCTTTGAGAATTTAACTTAATGTTTAAATGCCATTATGGGGGAGGTGGCCTAACAGAACAGTTTACAAATTAACCATTAAAAAATTCTTTCTTTTGTCACTGAATTGCTTAGGCTGTCAAAAACAAAATACGCTTTTAGTTTCTCTGTCTCCATCCTTACATTTAAAATACAATAGATTTACCCCACCCTTTTGGTATAAAGAAGAATCCAGATTTTGGCAAGTGAAATAAGATTTAAACTGTGATATGTTAAACTACCTCAGCCATACAATTCAGCGAAAGATCTGTTTTGCTTTTATCTCTGCCTGGCAAGTGTAGAGTCGCAACTAACCTCTGCCTCCAGTTTAGAGCCAAAAAGGGAGGAGCAAATACAGCCAGCCAGCAATTTACTGCTTTCCTTTCCCAGATCGCAGCACGCTCTTGACCTATTCTCTAATCTTAGCACTGAAGAAAAATACAGGGCACTTTCCTCTGAGATTTATAGACTTTGAGGAGGTCTTTATGACAACAAGTGTTTGCTTGACCAGCAAAAAAACCCACAAGATTTAGGATTATAATTTGAAGATCTGTGGACTTCAGCTCCCAGAATTCTCCTGCCAGGAAGGCTGGCATGGCAGGGGAATTCTGGGAGTTGAACTCGACACAACTTTAGGCTGCCACAGTTGAGAAACCTGGCCTAGACACTGCCCTCTTGGATGTTTCTTCAGTTTTACAGCTTATACTTCTGGGATTTTCTGGAAATCTTCAATCCAGATGTTAGCCACGTCTGACTACGCTTATATTTTTTTTTTATATCGATTAAAGTCACTTGTGAGCAATATAAAAATTTGACTTCTAGAGATTTTATTAATAGCTCCATGTAGTTTTTGTAACAATTAAACCGGAGTATTTGGCCACTATTTTCTTTCAGTGGGTGCTTTCTTTACCTCCCAGACCAACCTAAAGCACTGGGATTTCCTGGTGGCCTCCCATCCGAGAGCTAACCCCTACAGCAATGCTTCTCCCAAATGGCCAGGACCCTCCACCCACCCAAATTCCGAGCCAACAGGAGAGTCCGAAAGGCCCGGACAGTCGTAGCCTCTATCGGAACTGGCTGGGAACCATGGGATTTGCAGCCCAACCTATAGGAAGGTGAGAGCTGTTTCCAGGATCGGCGTCACCTCACAACACGACTCTCAGTACACACTGTTCCTCTCGCAAAGCACCCTGGGAGAAAGCCTCGCCCCTCTCAGTGCCCGAGGAGCAAAGGCGGAGAAGAGAAGCAACGGGGGGGGCTCCTTATCGCCGAAGGCGAAAGCTGCGAAGTACCTGCTTGGCTTCTGGAGGGGCTGGCTGGGCAGGCGCCATGGCCTGCACAGGTCCGGCCGGCATGGCG
>JANHZU010004678.1:37825-59482 GCA_032468055.1 Acrochordus granulatus
TGACTTTGCCTATCTTTCAGTCTTCCTCCTTATCCTCTTCTGGGGGTAGCAGGCTGCTGGAACATAATCTTAGTGCTTGCTCTGATCGGAAATCACCCTGTGATGTTGTTCTGCCTGCCCGGAGTGTCCACTCACAGACAATTGAGAGCTCTCTGGTGCCCTGTGATGCGTGTGAAAGCACCCAGGTCAGCCTCCAGGAAGTAGGAAAGGCCATTATTAACATCTGCAACACCCTGAAAATCCCATCTTCCCTGGGCAAGTTCCTCAAGTTGGTGGAGGAAAGACTCAGGGGCAAGCACCTCACGGCCATGGATGTCAGCTATTGGGCCACTGAGCAGAGCAAAGATCTCTCTCGGATCAGCAAACATATCCAGATGTTGATGGGACTCATTAATCCTTTGAAAGGAGAATTGGAAGCATTTGAGAAGCAAAAGAACGAGTTAAAGCAGCAGTTGGAGAGCTTGGACAGTTGTCTGCAAAAGGAAAAAGATGCCAAGAAGCAACAGAGGGAAGAGGCTGAGCTGCTCTTACAGAAAAAGGAGAGAGAAAGCCAGCAACTGATGGCCAAACTGCAGAAGGCAAAAGAGGACCTTGGAAACCGTGAATATCTCTCTTGTGTCTCTATTTAAGCCCTACTTTCTGAGGCTGACTCAAGCTTAGGCATGTAGGCTAGGAAGGCCTTTGAACTCTTCTACAGTTTTGGTTCTCGTAGAATGAGCTGTCCTTTCTTTGAGAAGGGTGAGAAATCACTTGGGAATGCGGTTAACCTGTTAACCAGTGGAACCAGGTGCAAAAACTGCCTCTTTCACAGCTGGTTCCCAAGCACCTGGTATCCAGTTTTAATGCTACCAGAAACCAAGGTGATGTTTGAGCGTCTAACCATGATGTTGATGATGCTCAGAATGGCTTCCTTTACAATTTCTTTAACTGTAAGCTTCCCAAAGTCATTACTCAGAGTGAGATGGGCAGCATATAAATTAAATAAATAAAATGACAATATAAGCTTTTTCTACTCTGAAGTCCTCAATCCAGAATTGTGCCACTCTTTTCAAAATGGCTTCTCCTGTTTGTTGGTTCAGTGTGCTCTTCTAAGAGTCTTTCATGTGACTTCTTTTAGGAGCTGTTTCTTTGGAGAAAAATCTCTCCACCTTGAAAGAAAAGCTTCAAGTACAGGAAGCCACCATCCAGGAACTTGGTAAGAACATCTAGACACAAAACTAGGATGGGTTTCTAAATTAAAAAAAATTAAGTTATCTTGTTGAAATCTTAACACTCAGCCTGTATGGTGAATCAGGATTTTGATCCTGTTTTGCATACATGTACTCCTCGACTTATGACGATAATGCAGCCTGACCATCACGGTTGTAGGTCATGACAGTTGCAAAGTGAGTCACCCATCTCACTGACCCAATTTTACCATCTTTTTTGCAGTGGTTGTTCTGTCTCTTGTCAGAAACTAGCTATGAATCTCGCAAATGATCATGTGACTGCCAGAAGTTGTGATGGTTGTAAATGCATGCCGGTTGCAAAGTGCCTGAATTTTTATCATATAACTGTGGGAACTCTTGATAATCATAAGTGCAAGGATTAGTTGAAAGTTAGTTTTTCAGCACTGTTGTAGCTTTTAATGTTTACTAAACAGGTTAAGAGGTAACTTACCTGTAGGAATATCTTTGTATTGTGTTGTTATATCTGCCCTATAATAACTACATGAATACTTTAATAAAGGACATAATTCAGTCTTATAAAGTACAGAAAGTTCTTCAAGTGCATGAGCATAGTTGAAGAAAAAGATGCATGAAGACAGCATTTTTCCATGCACCTGGGGAGAAATCTATTTGAACTCCAAGGGCCCTAATTCTGAATCAACATGCATAAGGCAGTCTTGATAAATCCATGTTTTAAAAATTGGTATCCTTAAGGCTATAGTCCGGTGTACCATTGCTTAAATTGTGCTGCTGTCCCCACCCTATGGAACATCTTATCCCCAGAGGTGAGCTGAGCCCCCATTCTTCCATTTTTTCCAAAAAGAATTAAGATCTGGCTTTGCCAACTAGCATGGGGATCTAAAAATATGATGCAGTCTTGAAGATGGTTGGTGGTCTAAGGATATTCCTGCTGCCTTATTAACTCCTAGACTTTTGAATTGTTTTAACTAGATTTTTATCTTTACTTGGAAGTTTTAATCTGTTTTTAATTCTATTTTAATCTATGCTTTTATTTGTGTATTTACTGATAGAAGAGAATATTTGTAGCTCAGGGTTGAACTGTGGAGTCCTTGGTGCTCTCTGAGCTTGGCTGTTTTCCTGCAGACATTTGATTACCAAACTAGGTAACATCATCAGTGCTAGAAAGGAGTGGGTTTACTCTCTATCCTGCTCCCTTCTCAGCACTGATGTTACATAGTTTGATAATGAAATGTCTGCAGGAAAACAATCAAAACTCAGAGACCACCAAGGATTCCAAAATTCATGTATTTATATAGTTGTTTTATGATAGTGCAACTGCCATAGTCACTTAGGTAAGATGGGTGGTGTAAACATTTGATAAATGAAATAAAAATAAAAAAAATAAAAACCTTGAATCCAAGCTAACTGGTCCCATCTTGGGATGTAATCACTTTGAATCTACAGTTGTTTATATGTAAGAAAAGATCTCTAGAGTCTCCAGGGAACTGAAATAAACCCCTCAGTTGTTTCCACCCCAGGCTTCTGAACTATTGTGCCTCTCACAGAACAGGCCAGAAGAGATCTTCAGCAGGAGATGGAATCCAAAATGATGGATAAGGGTGAGGTGGTCAAACGGGAGGAACAGCTGGAGACCCTCCGTAGCCAACTGAAGCAAGTGGAGCAACAGCTGAACAAGACCACCCTTGAGCTCAATAAGGAGAGAGCCAGAGGAGACAGCATGCTCCAGCACCAAGAGGTGAACAAGCCCCAGCAGTGAGTGGGAAGGGCTGACCAACCAGGAGGTGTGTCCTTCCCTTTTGTCATGAATGTTTTGCATGCTATGGGGATTGTCAGTGATCCAGGTCATGATTGTGGAAAAGATGCTTTCTCAAAAGGCAACTGGACTTTCTTGGTTTTTTTCTTGAAGACATTTCACTTCTCATCCAAGAAGCTTCTTGGATAAGAAGTGAAATGTCTTCAAAAGAAAAACCAAGAAAGTCCAGTTGCCTTTTGAGAAAGTATCTTAGAGACCTCACAGGTCATTTCTTAGTTGTAAGCCAGACTGGGAAACAGAAGAAGGAATGAGAAGCCACCTCTGCATTCTTACCAAAAAAAGTATGTGACATGTCTATGAAAGTCCCCTGGACCTGAGCTTAGCTTGAGAGACATTTGACTTCCTGTGAATGCTCTTGAGATGATTTACAGTCAACCAAAAACAATTAGTTGATCAATGGATGGCCACTTTTCCTGGAATTTCTGTTAGGCTTGAAGAAGCAGACTCAGACAGCTCAATTCTAATCTAAAAGGTTTATTGAAGTTATAAGGTCACAAGAATTTCTCCAGCTGCCTGCCCAGCACCTGGACTTCCCAGATAAGCCTAGTTGTCTCCATGAGAGCTTGTACCTTTGTCATTTTTGCATGCCAAGAGACTCCAAACTGATTCCCCTTTTCACTTCTGGCTCAGCCCTTCCTTCTCCCACAATTTCAGTCCCATCTTGACCCCTCCATCTCTCCCTGCAGTCCCTTCAGGCCAAGCAACAGACTCTACTGCAACAGCTGGACAGCCTGGACCAAGAATGTGAGCAGTTGAAGACCAGTCTGGCTGACGGGGAGGATGACCGGCAGATGTTGAGGGAAAGGCTGAAGGAGATCCAGGAAGAAAAATGGGAGATCCAAGGCCAGCTGGACGCCCAGAAGGTTTGGGGAAAGGCAGTGGAGTAGAAACTTCAGCTAGAGCAGATTATGTGCCCCTTGGCCAAGTTTAGGTTGTGCCCTACCAGCAGAGGAGAAAGCACAAGATGAAAGAGAGTCAGCAATGGGCCCATAGGACACACCCAGAATAATTTGCCTGGATTTTGGCCTGGCAGCCAAAATGCAGTAAAAGATTTGCTCCTCACTTCATCTGTAAAGCATATTTTTAACATTGTCTTTGGGACCTTGTGTATCATATGCAGAGACTCAGGACTCATGCCTCTATAATAGAAAAGCTCTTTGTTGCTGGAGGGAGGCAGCTGACTTTGCTGAGATAGAAGGAACAGCCTGCAAATGCAAATACACTTTTGGAGTTCAGAACAGTTTAAGGCAACCTGGTGCCCTTGGAATCTGTTCTCCTCAGTCTTCTAGGCTGAGGATGAAGGGCAGGATAGTCCAGTATCCTTCAGGAAATCACAGAGACCTGAGCTGTAGACTGTAATCTTGAGAGTGGCAAACTACGATCAGTCAGTCAGGGGCTTCAAATTGCTTGGGTTCTCCTAAGGTCCTAAGAGAGGTTCAGGAATAGCATTGGAAGGCAGTTTGGTGGTAGACAGTGACTGGCAAACTGAGGAGCAGCTCAGCTAATGCTGGATCTTTCTTGGTGGAAATGCAGTTGCGGGGTCCCAGTCCTATACTCTAGGCAAGGACAGAGAGCATGTGGGCTAATTATATTGAGGCCTCTCAGATTTTCTTGCCCCTGCCATCTCTCCAGAAATGATCATTGTACACAGTTTGATCAATTCAAAGCTTCCTGTTTAAAAGAGCTTTTAAATCTTCATCCATTATGGGCAGGCTCCATTACATTTTATGTTGAGGACTACCTATATATATATAAGCTTAGCAAACCAGGCACATAATAATCCCATGCCTGGCTAGTACCAAGGCTAGGCTTAGTTTCCGTTTCCCCCTAGGGCTTCTGCTGTAGAGTTCAGAAAGCTTGCAAGTTGACCTGCACCACTCTCTCCACCCAGAAGCTTATCGAGAAACTAAAGCAAGAGAAAGTGAAGTTGGAGCAATCTGCGTCTGAATTCCAAAAGACCATCTCTGAGCTAGGGGAGCTGATCCATGAGATGAAGGAGAAAGAGAAACTTCTGGTGTTTTTCCCAGATCTTCATATCCCTGTTGAGACTCAGTTTGAAAGTAAGTTCAGTTCCAGGCCAAAGTGACAATGTGCCAGTTAAGAACTGTAGTCCAGACTCCCATCAGTGGGACTGGTTGAGTTCTCACCAAATAAGGTTAATCTAGGTGACAAAACACAGTGGTTGTGTTTTTAAAACCTGCTGTGCCCAATCAAATAAGCACTGAGATAGCCCAGAACCCTGCACTAAAAGCTTCCAACCTCATTGCAGCCTGTGACCTTCTCTGTAGAAGAGGAACAATGATGTATTCCTTAGAAGTAACATTATTAACGGTGTGCTGATCCAGCGGTTAAGATGCTGAGCTTGTTGGCTGGAAAGTTGGCAGCCTGAATTTGAGACCCAAGCGCTGCATAACGGGGTGAGCTCCCATTACTTGCCCCAGCTCCTGTCAACTAGCACTTTGAAAGCATGTAAAAATCCAAGTAGATAAATAGGTACTGCCTAAATTGGTGGGAAAGTAAGAGTGTTCTGTGCATCTTGGCGTATAGTCATGCCGGGCACATGACTACAGAAGTGTCTTTGGACAATGCTGGCTCTTTTGGCTAGAGTCATCCACGACCGGCAGAGGAAACCTTTACCATTTTTTATGCCTGAAGAAAAGTTAAAATTGGATGCATTCCAGCACAAAAAGTCTCTTCCTCCTGAGTATTTTCCCTGAACAGCCACTGAAGTCAACCATACTTCATCCCAACCTTCATTCATTCATACTGATTAATAGATGTAATTCTCATGATATCATTGAAGCCATATTTCATTGATACAAGCCATAATGGTATGAATGCATAGATTCATAGGTGAATCCTAATCAGAGATTATTCAAGATTTTGGCAGTTCGCGCTGTGGCAAACCTATACATGGTTCTTTTTGGGTATTCAGGGCACTTTATTTACATCATCACAATAATCTTTCCAACAGCCACATTAGATTGGTCCATATTATTACAAATAGTACAATTTACAACTGGTTGCTTAGAGATTGTTCAAAATCACAACGGACTTCTCCAGGGCTACTTATGACCTGGATTCAAAGTTCTGGCAATCAAAATTTTAGATGTTCAGCAACCAGTCCAAATTTATGGGTGTTTGCAAGTGTCCCATATCACATGACTGAGATTTATTACATTTTTTGCCAGAAACTGGCATTTATTTCTGGTTTCTGGCAAAAAATACCCATTACAGACAATGGATTTGCAATGGACGTTGCTTTATAGCCATTGTATTTGCTTTATGATTACCACAGAAAAGGTCATAAAATCAGGCGCAATTACATGGAGACCCACTTAACCGGCACACTTAATAACCATATTTCCAGGCTCAATTACAGTTGTAAGTTGACAACTACCTAAATTCTTGTAGAGAGAAGAAGAGAGGATTGAAGCACACAAGTTAATTTGGTGGTGAATCCTGAAAAGGGCAGAGTATGCCATCTATTAGGATGTCATTTCTAGTGGCTGAGTCTGTAAAATGCTGTGCTGAGGATCACCCCACCAGTGTAGAATTGCCCCAAAACATAGCAAAATGTCTTTTTTCCTGGAGGGCAGCAGACCGATCTTATGCAAGGGTGATGCCCAGGATGTTCTGGCCATCTCTTTGGGCACAGCAATTCCAAGAAGTCCTTTCCTTCCACTCTGGTATGGTCTCCAGTTTCATTTACTTCTTTTCAGGCACTGGAGATGTCATGGAAGACATGAGGAAACAGCTCCAAGCCAACAACATCCGCATCAGCGTTTTGGAGGAAGAGAACTCGCGTCTCCGGAATGCTATAACCAAAATGAAAGAGTCAGCCCAGCAGGAGACACAAAAGGTAGATGGAAATGCCCAAGGCACCTGGGGCAAGAGAGGAGAGGAATCATAAGGCATCAAGCTACCAGCAGTTTGGTGCCATGAAAACACACAATTGTTCACAAGTAACAAGAAATTCACATTTATTTATGAAATTTATATGCTGCCCATGTCACTATCAGCAACATATAGCGAGACACGGTTTGACTTTCCTTTGGGTTGAAGAAGCCACTGAGGGCTTCTTCATGGTATCTACTTGTTCTGTCAAAGAAGAAGAGACATCAGTGTTAAGGAGCTCAATTACAGGGAGTCCTTGTCTTGCAACCAGAATTTCTGTCATATGTCATGATGGTCATAAGTCAAGGCACCCATATGACTGACCTGGGTTTTACATTTTTTGCCGGGGTCATTAAGCAAACATAGTGATCATTAAGCAAACATGGCAGTTGTTAAGCAAACCCATTGTCTGTAATGGGTGTTTTTTTACTGGAAACAAGAAACAAACACTGATTTCTGCCAAAAAGTATTGTAAATCAGGGTCATGTAGCTGCAGGGACGTTGTAAATGGCTATAAATGCAGACCAGTTGTAGAGTGCCCAAAATGTGACCACAGGGGGTAGATGGCCATTGGAACTTCGAATCTGGGTCATTAGTACCTTTTGGAGGTCCGTCCTAAATTTGAAGTCACAAGCCGAGCACTCAGCTTGTGGGTTCCCATTGAGTTGTGTGTTAATGTCCTTCCCCTTCAGCGTCTCTGCCTGACACGTTTCCATCCCCACAGAAGACTCCAGAAGGATGTCTTCCCTGTGAGCTTTTTGAGTAGAATTATCATCACTAAGAAGGAATCCTCTCTTTTTAGAAATGCATGGAGCGTCTCTCCTTCTCTAGAGAAAATGTTCTGCCACATGTGAATTCCAAAGGAATTCATTTCTCCCCAGCTGTTCTCCATCATAACCAAGAAACCTTCTGTCTTGACTGCAGACCTTGGATAGTGTCAACAAAAGTGCCTTCCTTCCATCTCTAGGATACTGACGCCTAACAGGGAATTCCTCTCTCCGTAGTTTGTACTTCCAACCCAGCTGTGGATTCGGTCTGCCGAAAAAATTGGTCACCCAGACAATGAGATGCGTCCTCCTACAGGGTGAGTGAGCTAGCGTTTAGGGCTTCCAATAGAAGAGAATATTCGTAGCTCAGGGTTGAACTATGGGGTCTTTGGTGGTTTCTGAGTTTGGTTGTTTTGTTGCAGATATTTCATGACCCAACTAGGGAACATCATCAGCACTAGAAGGGATTGTTCTCTTTTTAGGGCTTCAAAAACATGCAATGAGTTTTGGAGATTTTTTAGAAATGGGGAGAGGCTCTCTTCTATTGGCTTCTCTGATTGCTCCTTTTGTAGATACCGTGTTGGGTCCAGCTTTCAAGGACAGGCTTCCAAGCCTCCGACTAATAGCACCTTGGGAAACGCTACCAGAAGCAGATTTCGGAACAATTCCACCGCTCGCAGAGACAATCCTGCCTTCCATTGGACTTCCAGCAACCAACTGCCAAAGACCCCCTTGGGCCACGCTGCACGGGAGGCAGCAGGCAACATTTACTCCCAAGGAAAAGGGAGAGGCAAGTCACTGCCCCCATCAGGCCACTGTATCCACAACCACCAGAAATAAAGAGAAACACATTCAGGAGGATTTCAGAAGCATCACTTCCAGAAGTGCAGGACTAGGGGTTAGTAAGAAGGAAGTCAAACACCCCAGGGGAGACAGGCTTAGAAACCTTCTGCTGTTCCAGTCACGAACTTAACATAGTTATAAACTTTTGGGATGGGAATTCCTCTGATTGGCCTTCACTCTTTACTAGATTGCAGACATGGAGTGGTCAGCAAAGGTCTGGATTGAGACCTTTGCATTCCAGCATGAACCTTCCTTGGCTTTCTTTGCAGTTCAAAGCTTGCAAGGGCTTCTCTTGGAAAAACCACCATCCTACAAGAAGTTGGGTTTAACAAAATATCATGCTTCCCTTTTGTATTTCTGCTCAAGATTATGGCTGTCAGGAAAAAAGGGAGGTGAGAGGGAATTGACTACTTCCTGAAGTGTATTGTTTCCACACCATTGTGAGAGGGAGGGTGGGAGCAACAGAAAGGTCTTTGTAGATCTTAAAGCAGAATGAAAAACTAGTCAGGTGAACACGAGAATACTTCTGTCTTCTAACCAAGCCAGGCTGAGACCCATCTTCTCCATAAATTCCACTACGGCATCCTACAGAATTAATTCCTCAACAGGACTGCAAGTGTGCCAAGATGGATAAAACCAAAAACTTCCATGAGTCAAGCACTTCTGAAGAGGGTTTCTGCAGGATCTCTGTGAGATTTTCTGGCCTGGCCCTATCTCATTCTGGCTGCTGTTGGGTAGCTGAAGCCTGTATTTAGTGTGGCTGCTTCCAAGGCCTTCACCTGTGCCTGAAGTCGTGCTCTGGGCCAGTGTCCCTGATGGCAGGCCCAGTTAAGAAACTCTTGGAGAAATAGGAGAAAGCTGGCTCCTTTTAACAAGAGCAACAGTGTAAGGAATGGCCATTCTGGAAAAAGAAACAAATAGGCTGTGGGTTATTGTGCCCTCTCTATAAAAAGTTAAATGTTTCCTCTCCCAGTCGGGTCTGACCCTAGGAGACAAAGCTCATCTCTGATTCACAGTCAAGGAAGCCAGCATTGTCCAAAGACACTTCTGTAGTCATGTGGCCAGCCTAACTATATGCTGAGGCACATGGACACTGTTACCTTCTCACCAACTTAGGCGGTACCTATTTACTTGCATTTTTACATGGCTGACACGCCCAGTGTCTTAATCACTCAGCCACTGCCCTCTCTATATCAAATGGCATATTTGCAGAGAAATTTGTGAACTAGAGCAGGGATTCTCTTTGACAAAACTAAGTGGGGACTTCAGCTTTCTGTGTATAGAAATGGGACCAGATCACAAACTTTTAAACACAAAGCCAGCATCTTTATAATCAGTAGAACCAGTATTCTAGGTTGGGTCTCCATTCTCATTCAGATTTGTTTGGAGATTCCTGCCCCCCCAACAACTGGGGAGGTACTTAAAAGGGAAAGAGGAAATGTAATTCCCCAGATGAGGAAGGAATAGAATAAGAAAAGGACCAGCAGCAACTCAGTCTCAGTTTGCTAGAATTTTTTAATTAGGACAAGGGGCTTATATACATCCCAACAGTCTGGAATATCCCAGTCCTTTCTGAGATGTCCCTCTACAGCCCCCACCCCTACCCCCTTGCTCAAATAAGTTAGTATAAATAAGCATTTCAAATCTCCACCCATCCCATCCAACAAGCTGAATCTGTTTTTCCCTTGCAAATTGTCCAAAAAAAGGTCAGTTGGAAGCTCCAAACTTCAGCCCTTATATTTGTTCCTTCAGAAGGTGAGGATTTCCTGTGGGTTCCCAGAAGGGCAGCTCAGCTCAGATCCAAATCTATAAAATGTTCAGGGAACACACATCAAAAAGGGAGTGGATTTCAGTCCAAGGGTGGGAGGAGAGGATGCACAAACAGGCCCAAGGAGAGAGGAATGCATTATTTTACAGATAGACTGTACTTCCTATCTTGAAGGAGCCCAAGGCGTAGAGAATGTAGCTACTTCTCTGCCCAAAACTACTCCAGAGACAATCCAAGACTCTAGTGTTTCTCAAGCTTGGCAGTTTTAAGATATGTGGACATCAGCTCCCAGAATTCTGCTGTCTGGGGAGTTCTGGGAGTTGAAGTCCATACATTTTAAAGAAATACTGCTTTATGTAATGCCTTCTTGGAAAAGTGTTCTTGCTAGCTGTCTCAGCAACAGTTTCCTGAAAGGAAGACAAAAAAAGGAGGAAGATTTTGTTAGAAGGATAGGAAAACCAGGGCTAGCTTCTTGAATGATAGGAGAGAAAGAGATGAACAACCAGCTTTGAGAGCTCACTGTAAGGGGAACATCCATCTAGAGGGCTAGAAAATTATTTTCTTCCCAAGTGGAAGATATACTTGGTGTATTTAACCCCCCCAGCATACTGCTTCTACAAATACAAGGTACTCTTCCATCCTGAAAAACAGCTAGTAAAAAAATAATTATAATTGTAGTACATGTCATTATGCAGTAGGAAAGTTAGAATATCCTCCTTCTCACCAGCCTACTTTAAAAATACACTGGAAATTAAGAAATGATTGTGATTTCCTTTTGGTTTTCCATCCTGTTTTTAAAACTGGTGTTGTTCTGTATGGTTGTTGGGAACAGCATCTGGTTACCCTTGATTTAAATTGAACCTAAAAGTCAGCTGGCCATTAAGTGGGTAATCATATGACTTGGCTTGATTCTACAGCCTTTTCAATAGCAGTTGTTAAACGAACATGGCGGTCATTAAGCAAACCCATTGTACTCAGTGGGCATTTTTTTGCTGGAAACCAGAAGTAAAAAACAGTTTCTGAGAAAAATCATCATAAATTGGGGTCACATGACTATGGGATGCTGCAAATGGCTGTAAATGTGGGCCAGATGCCAAGCACCTAAAATGTGATCACATGACCACGGGAGTGAGGGAGTGCAGCTGTTGGAACTTCAAAACCAGGCCAGAAGTAGCTCTGGGGAGGTCCAACGGTAACTTTGGACAAGGTCTATGTATATTCTCATTAAACCAGGTCGTGATTTATAGCAAAATTTGCAAAAAAATACAGAAACTTCTTCAAAAGGCAACCTTACTTTTTCCGGTGTGTACCTGCCTCCTGCCTTGTGAGAAACATGTATATTCCTGACACCTTTTTCCTTTCAATTGGAACTGAGAAAGTCTCCTGTGAAACATTTTCTGATTATATCAAATAACAAACGTCCAGTTGCCTTTTTTGAGAAGCTTTTGCATTTTTTGCAATTTTGCGGTTAACTTTGAGCAGTCGTTAAATAAATCAAGGACTACCTGTAATAAGAACGTCCGCTGCCCCCGTCCCTTCCCACTCCTGCTTAGTCTTATTGCTGAATTTATACCTTGACACTTATCCTAAAGAAGGAACATATCAGGTTGCAAGAACACTACAACCATCGGTATGAAAGAGCTTTGGAATCTGGGGCCAAGACCCAAGTTCCAAAAGCTGCTTTTGAGATTGGGGCAGCCAAAGGTTTCCTCGAAATATGTAGAATGCCAGGTGAGCCAGCTGCTGCACATCTGGCAGGGAACACTCCAACTCCCAGACCAACTGCCTGAAACCTCCACAGCTCTACCCTGAAGGGACAGAATGGAAAGCAATCGGGCACTCTTGTACTCTCACAACCTCACACAGCGTCCTTTAGGCCAGCGGTTCTCAACCTGGACAGGTTTAAGACATGTGGGCTTCAGCTCCTAGAGTTCTGGGAGCCTGCTGGCTGGGGGAATGATGGGAGTTGAAGTCCACCCACCTTAAAGTTACCCAGATTGAAAAAACACTGCTTTTTAGGCAAACGTTTCTTGCATGCTTATTGACCACTCCCCTCTCTGCTTCTGCAACTGAACACCGAGAGAAGGATCAGAAAGTCCGAGGAGCAGCTGACTCTGCCACCACCAGGTTCTTACCGAGTATATTGTGTTTACAGAGCGGGCAGGTCTGCTGCAGGAGAAGCCAAGGATCCACGCAGTCGCGGTGAAACTCATGGAGGCAGGGCAGCACCCGGAGACACTGTTGGGCAAGTCAAGACCGACTCAGGAGCTGCAGGAGGGAGTCAGGTGCCCACCTGCCGTCTCCCTCTTGAGATACTAGCGCCTCCTGGCCCACAGGATCAGGAAGGGATCTGCTTGGTTCCTAGCCACTATTGAAGAGAACTCTGGCTAAGATATCCCAGCTTGATCTCAGCACTCCAATAAGAAAGACCAGGGAACCACGATGGAGAGATCCTAAGTTTGGACCAACCAGCCCTCTGACCTGTTCCTAATCACGTGTTCCAATTTATCAAATTTACCAGGTGTCAAAGCAACCATCTGAACCAGCATTTCCCAACCTCAGCAAGTTTAAGATGTGTGGACTTCAACTCCCAGAATTCCCCATGCGAATTGAGGTCTGCATGTCTTAAAGGTTGCTGAAGTTAGGAAACACTGATGTAAAGCAAGCAACATGTTTTGCTGATGTGCTTACATGTAATCACAGGCATCACCTTGTAAGACCTCAGGCCTGAGGTATATTTCTTGCAATGCCATTTGCAGAAAGGCATATTTTAAAAACACAAAAAGTACCCAGCAAGGTTTTTTTCTTAACGTTAGGTAAGGCCGTCGTTATAAGGATAAAAAACAATCAACCGAAGTGACAAAAAATATTTCTTAATCAGAGAAAGAGGAAGCCGGGATGTGTTCAGACAGGGAACGAGGAGACTCTGTGACTTTCAAATATTCCTCGAGTTCTTGACACGCAAGAGCAGCATTTCCTGGATACACTAAACGCCAAGCTAATAATGATGGAAAGCCTGTGCAAATTTGGACTGCAGGGTTAGTTGGTCATTCAGCGCATCACAGAAATCTAGAAAGTTGGGAAACTGAATGGTGTCCTGTTAGTCATGGAGAAACAGGCCATAGAAACAGAGCTGATCAACGGGTAGTCCTCCACTTATGACCACAATTGCAAGTGGCTATTCGCATTGCTAAGCACAGCAGTCGTTAAGTGAGTCACATCCAATTTTATAAACATTTTTGCTGCAGTTGGTAAGTGAACCCGGCTTCCCCCATTGACTTTGCTTGTTGGAACCCAGCTGGGAAAGTCGCAAGTGGCAATTATGGTATCCCAGGATGCTGCAACCATTGTAAATACATGCCGGTTGCCCAATGCCCAAATTTCAATCATGTGACCGTGAGGATGCTGCGATAGTTATAAGTGTGAGGATGTCATAAATCACTTTTTTCAGCATCGTCATAACTTACAAACGAATGGTTGTAAGTCAAGGACTACCCACATGGACATTTCCGACACTGAGAAGCCATGCAAGGCTGTGGATGTGCACCTGAGACACCGCTTGCAGTGAGAGTTACCTGGTTCTTCTGAAACTGATCCAGGCAGATGGCACAGCTGTCAATCTCATGCGCCCAGCTGCAGGGTGATCTGCCCGGATGGTACCGCCTGGTTTTCAACGCCAACAGCTTCTGTGCAATGGTTTGCTTGAGATCCAGCTGCAAGAAGGAAGATGAGCATGAGGCCCCCCGATCTGATGGTCACTCTGCGAGAGCAGTGCCAGAGAGCCTGGAGGGCGAGAACAGGCCCACCTCAGAATCTTGGTCCAACTGGCTGTGCCGGGACTGTCTCTGCGCCTGCACAATCACTCCGGTGCACAGGATCAGTGCAATGAGCAGGATGGCATTCCACAGCTGCTGCAGGTATTTCTGCAAAAAGAGCCCCCGCACGTTAGCACTTTGCGCTGTACTCACACACAGTGCTTGATCTAAACCTAGCAGCCGCTTTTTGCACAACCTGTGACTCTGGGTTCGGTTTTGATGTATTGGCCTTTTTTTTTAGTGGCTTAGCAAAATCTGCATTTTATTTTAACCTCCTTGTTCTCATGCTTCTGCTAACTGTAAATTGCCAAGAATCGCTTCACAAGTTGAGCAGCTATATAAATCTAGTACAGGTAGTCCTCAATTTGCAACTGTTTGTTTTGCAATGCTTGAAGTTTCAACAGCTCTGAAAAAAGTGACTTATCACCAGTCCTCCCACTCATGACCATCACAGCATTCCCACGGTCATGTAATCAAAATTTGGGCACTTGGCAACTGGCATGTATTTATGATGGTTGCAGCATCCCGGGGTCATGTGATCATTTGTGATGTTCCCAACCAGCTTCTGACAAGCAGCATCAATGGGAGAAACCGGATTCACTTAACAGCTGCGTGATTCACTTAACTATTGTGGCAAAAAGATCACAAAATTGGGCACAACTCAACTTAAAAACTCTCTTGCTTAACACAGAAATTATGGTCATAAGTTGAGGACTACCTGTATTCCACTATTAGTACCCATAGCCTTTCGAATTTCCTTCTTATGATTGGTCGTGACACCTGGTCAGTATGTTTCAGCAAAATGTCTGGTTCTTTCACCAACCTGGACTTTTGAGCTGTTTCCACCTGTGCAGATAACACCCTGCCACTCTGCATACATGCCACCCCGAGAGAGGCCACATGTTGACCACAGGGTCAAGGTCACCCCCTTGTAAGAAAAAACAGAAAACAACTCCTGTTAGCCTAAGACCAACTGATATAAATAATGGAGCCTATTAGGTTTCAAATGTCAATTCTCAACAACCAGACCCACATGTGCAGAGTTCAAGCTGACTACTTTGTTACGTTCTGCCTATAATATAGGAATCTCCCCAGACTGGCAGCTTTCACATGGGAACTACTAGATAAGAGAGTTAGTTTGGTCTAATGGTTAAGGTAACTGGTTAAAAAACAGAAGACTGTGAGTTCTAATTTTGCTTTAGCCACGAAAGTCAGCTGGGTGACCTTGGGTCAGGCACTCTCTCAGCCCAGCCCACCTCACAGGGTTGCTGTATGGGGAAAATAGGAGGAGGAAGGCATGTTAAATATGTTCACCACCTTGAATTGTTTATAAAATAATAAAGGCGAGATACAAATAAAATAAATAAGGCTCTAAGGTGTGCCCAATCTTGGGAACCTTTAAGATGTGTGGATCAACTACCAGAATTCCCCAACCAGCATGGATGGCTGAGGAATTCTGGGAGTTGAAGTCCACACATCTTAAAAGTTGCCGAGATTGGGCATACCTGCCCTAAGATATATAGGGAGGGTCAGACCTAGCCCTCTTTGTGTTTATCTAGTGACTCCAGGCTAATCCTGCACTTGACCTCTCCTCCCTGCTGGGATGGTTGCTCCCTAACAATCCACAAACACAAACAGCAGAGGTTGCAGACCCCCCATTCAATTTCTCCTCCAGCCAACAAGTCAAATAATGGGTTTCTATTCTTAAGCTGGAGCAAAACAAACCCAGCACACAAGTGGCCACCCCCGTTGTCAGCCGCCTCCTGCGGCTGCTGAGTCGATGCTGAACGGGGTTGACAGGTAAAGTGACTGGTGGGTTTTCTCCTCTGGCCTGGGTGCCTTCAGCAAGTCCCCAGCTAGCAGGAACACCCACTTGTCCCCCCAGTTGAGGCGCTGCGCTGCAACTATGGGGAGACTCCAACTCTGAGACAATGCCCAGATTCTGGAGGCTGGCTGGTCTGCCATGCTTCACGCCCCATTTGGCATCTCTGAGGTTAATGCCCACCTGTAGAAACTGGGTGGGACAGAGGGGAGGGGAATCCTGCCAGATCCTACCCAGGAGGCTGCTGAAGTGGATGGGCTGATGGACAACCCCTTATTTCAAAGGGGGAACAGATTAAACCTGAAAAATAAGGAGAAATTGGCCAACAAGCAGGAAATGCCCATTCCCACGTTCCTGATGATTTTCTGGATGTTGGAATGACAAAAGGCAGGTTTGTTGCATCTGAAGAGGACCCCACTGGCACGTATCAAAAATGCAAAGACAACTGGACATTTATTATTAGATGTAATTGGGAATTGATTTATGTTAACGTATTAAATAATCAGGGGGGATTAGATTTCAATTGTCTCCTGTTTACATGTTGTTTTAACACATCTACAGAAAAAGATCTCAGCAAAACTGATCTCTAAATATTTACTGCTTGTCATTATCACTCTGTTTAGCTTGTCATGTGAGAATGGCTCTGGTTTGTATCTTGTATCCTGCCTCTTTTTTGAGAAAAAATGTGTATTCTCTTGCCATCTTTTCCATTTCCCCATGGAACTGAGAAAGCCTCCCGGATAGGAGGTGAAATTTATTACATCTAATCATAAAAGCCCAGCTGACTTTTTAAGCAAGTTTTGCATTTTTTTACATTTCTGGTACAAATTATGTCCTGGATTAATGAGAACAGACACAGATATCCCACTGGCACTATTTCCACTTAATAAGGAGCAGTGCAAATAAGGCCCTAGTCCCCCTTCTGAGACACATACAGACACACATGCGCAGTCTGCTCTGCGCTCCTCAACCTTGCAGGAAACTGGAAAGAATCCCTGGTCAAAAATGGAGAATGTGGAGGGTCCAAAAGGGACTTGAAAGACATCCTCATGGGAGGACAGATGCTGGCCATGACGGAGGCCTCCGAGACAAGCATCCCACCCTCCCTGAAGCTGAGATGCAGCAAAAGACGACCGTGATAATGGTTTGCCAGGGTGACATAATGAACTTCCCTGGAGAGCCGAGGATCAGAAGCGGGCAATGTCAGGAGGCCAAAGGGGGAGGTGGGAATCTCAGGGCACGAGGCTGCTGCAGCAAACTGCAAGGGGTGTGCGCGCACGTGCGCATGCGAGAGAGAATCCTTACAGATCTGCCACACAAGAGTTTTCAACAGATGGACAACCAGGCTTGGCTTCCTTGTCCAGGACTGTACCACGTCCCTCTTCCCTTGCCAGCTACGTACCATGTTCTCCAACAGCCCTGCTTGATATGTGATTTTTGCTGTGGCCTGAAGACCTCTGCCAGCGAGAAAGAGGGAGAAAGAAGAAGAAGAATATTAATATAGCTTAGATCCACTCTCTAGCCCATCAGTAGAAGCCGGGGAGACACAAGGACAAAATACATCATCTGGGCCGAGAGCAATCTGTGTCTCTGGAGGTGGCCATTCCCCAGGGATGTGCTGTGGCTCGCAACAATCCCAATGCTCCGGTGGGATGGTGGGACGTGACCAAGAAAAAAGAATATGACCTCCAACAAAAAAAAATCAGGGAGAAGGTCTCCTCCACATCCAGGCCAGAGAAGCGTATCATAAACAGGAAAGGAGAAAGACCCAGGAGGGTTTAAACCCTGGAGCTGGTATATGGTTAGTTCTCGATTTACGACCATCACTGAGCCTGGCAATTATGGAGTCATTGTGGTCATAAAGCGTCAAGCGACCAACTAGATTTTACAATCTTTTTTTTGCAGCAGTTGTTACGCAAACTCAAGTGGTCACTTTGGGCTGGTTTTTGCTGGAAACCAGAAGTAAATGCCAGTTTCCAGCGAAACCACTGTAAATCATGGTCATGGGACTGTCGGGTGCTGCACATGGCATAAATGCAGGCCAGTTGCCGAGCACCCAAAATGCAGTCCTGTGGCCACCAGTGGAGATGACATCGGAACTTTGAAACTGGGTCATAAGTTGCTTTCTGGGGGACCGTCATAGCTTTGAACGGTCACTAAACGATCGGTCGTAAGTCAAGGACTATGGGTATGGCTAGATCTTGCAGCAGCCAGTCTTCCTTGCAGCATCTTATCTGTCCTCCGGTGCCCAGCCAGCTCACCTCAGAAGCGCCCCAAGGAGTTTGGTCACATTTTCTGAAGTCTGGACCACCACCACGGGCTTTGAAAGGACCTGGGACACGTCCAACTATAGCAGAGGGGAGACAAGAAGACCCCGTAAGCGCACTGGCTTCAGCCATTCCTTCGGCACCAGCGCGAGCATCGGCACGTACCTCTCGGATGGTGTTCTGGTTCAGGGCAAGGATGAGCAGAGCTGAAGCACCCAAGACGAGGGCCCGTTTCATCTGCAGGAAGAAAAAGCACCCGGGAATTAGGAACCAGGGAGAGGATGGTGACCTTGCTCCTAGGTCAGCGTTGCCCAACCTTGGCAACTTGAAAATGGGTCCACTTCAACTCCCAGAATCCCCCAGCCACCTCGGAGCTGAGATCCGCATGTCTTGAAGTTGTCAAAGGTTGAGAAACTGCAATTGACCGATGGTGACTTTGTCAATGCCGAGGAGGCTCAAGGGCTGCTTTTGGGATCGCACCCAAGGCCCCTACTATCATTGGTACCACCTTTGCCTTCTTTTGCCACAGTCAAAATATTTCTATTTGCAGGTCTTCGTATTTTGTGATTTTCTCCTGCTCTTTCTCTTCAATTCTGCTGTCTCCAGGTACTGCCCCATCCACTATCCCAGATTTTTTTGTCTTTCTTATCGACAATTATTAAATCTGAAGCGTCATGCGGCGTGAGAGGTGCCTCTCTGTTTGAATTCTGAAATCCCAGAGCAATGTAGATTCTTCATTTTCTATTACCTCCTCTATTTTATGATCTCACCAATTCTTACTTGCAGGCAAATGGCACTGCTATTATTATTATTTTGCTTTTTGTTTTTATTCATATCAATTTTGAGCCTAGAGTCGCTTCTGAGACCGGTGGCATATAAATACAGTAAGCAAATAAATAAGTGCCAGGACCAGTGATAGGTCACTTGTTTTTCAGGGCCACTGTTAACTTCGAATGGTCTCTAAACAACAGTAGTAAACCGAGGACTACCTGTGTATGTCAACATTTCTTCCAATTTCCTCCACTTCCCTCTGCCAAGTTCCTGCCTTGGGGGGCAGTTTTCGAACCTGATACTCTTCTGACACAAAACTCATCTGGCCAGCATCAGTAGGACTTCCACGGATGTATAAAAGCGAGTTCTCACATCGCAAAGAACTTGGCAACATCATCAAGCCAATATCAAAACAAAGAGTAGATAGAAACTCTCGAGTGCCCCAAAGAGAATCGCTTGCAGCTCTTTTTGCCAAGAATGGGAGAGAAAGAGGCGGCATAAACTTGAACGCTGAACACAGAATTACAGCTTGCATTTAATGCAGGGCAGTTGCCAGGACTTCCACAGCACCATCAACGTTCGTTGTTAGAAATTCCTGGCTTTTTGCGTATTTATTGATCCCGGTCAACCTGCCAGGAGAAGGCAAATGAAAATCCCACTAAGACCTCTAATGGTCTTTCCCGTTTGTGAGATACTTTCCAAAGCTCCAGGTATCCAGATGAAACAAGCGGGCGCGACTCAGGTCAAGGGGTAAGGAAAGATGTGCACCCCATACCTTGTTGACCACAGCGCTGGCAAAAGATTCCTCTTTGTGGCGCTTTGGCACGTCCGTTTGTTCCTCCTCCACCGGAACCACAGCAATCCAAGCGACCTCATCCTCCAGCCTGGGGTCAGTATCATTCACCTGGAAAAAAAGGGAAGACGTGATCTCAGTGGAACTCAGCTCCCAGAGTCTGCTTTCAAACCCAAGACATCTGGAACAAGCCACAGCGACATCATGGGCAGGGTGATGTGATTTATACAGGTAGTCCTCAACTTACGACAATTGGAACCCGAATTTCCACTGCTAAGCAAGGCAGTTGTTAAATGAGGCGTGCCCGATTTTACAACCTTTTTGCCACTGTTGTTAAGTGAATCACATGACCATGAAGCAAATCGGGCTTCCCCCATTGACTTCGCTTGTTGGAAGCCTGTGGGAAAATGGCGATCACGTGACCCTGGAACATTGCAGCTGTTGTAAATCCACACTGAGTACCAAAGGCCTGAATTCTGGTCACGTGACCATGGGGATGACGCGACCGTCATAAATGTGAGGACCACTTGTAAGTCACTTTTTCCAGTGCCACTGTAATTTCGAACCAGCACTAAATGAATGGTTGTTAAGTCGAGGAGTACAGTACCTAGATGGAAATATCGCAATGCATGTGTTCAGTCTCCTTTGCCTCCCTCTCACCCTTTGCTAGCGACATTTGTTGGCTTGGTTCAACATGCTAAGCCAAGAACAGGCCATCTTTTTGGTCTAGGACCATAGGGAAGATGCTGGGATAAAATGAAAAAGACTCAAGTCTACCCTCAGCCACAGAAATCTACTGGGTTATCCTGGGCCATTGGCTTGCTCAGCCCACCCTACCTCGCAGGATTGTTGTTGGGTAGGAAACTAAGAAGAGGGAGCCCTAAATAGGCTACCTGATCTCCTGAACAAAAAGTGGGATAGACTGTACATCAAATAAATGATCGAGGTCTCTAAGACCCCAATGTGACCGCTGTGGGGCCTTGTTGCAAATAAACAAGAGGCAGAGATGGTGCTTTGCAGGAAGGCAGTTTGTTTTAATTGAAAGGATTTTTGAAAGATTCAGCCGGATCGAGGAGCCCGAGACCCACCGAGGGAGGGACGGAGGGAACTCAAGAGTTCAGCAGATGAGCCCACTCAAGTCAGATTCTCACGTTGGCTTTCCTACTCACTTTCCCTCCTGGGGGAAGCGTAATTCTCAAGATCCCCAGCCAGTCTTAGTTGAAAAAGTGGTTTCAGTATCATTTGATTTTTAGAACATCCCGCAAAGCCACTAGATCCCCTTCTTTTCAGTGGATCACACAAGCCGCTGAGCCCCGACCTCACTTTTTAGCGGCTATAAGCCAAATAACAAGGAAAGAAATGCAGGCCAGGCGGAGGGGATGGATTTTTAGGAAAAAGGGAGAGAAGCGGGTGCACGAAGCAGCCGGGAGGGTTCGCGCAGCACAGCGAGCCCGACAAGATAAAGACCAGCTTCGCACAACGGGCTGAACGCGCGTCGGCCTCTCCAGCCGGGCGCGGAAAGAACCCAGGCCGGCCCTTGACGGGGCGCTTCCGCGTCGCGCAGAGCCGGAAGGCGGCGCTCCTCGCAGGCGGAATGCCGCCCCCGCCCCTCGACCCCCGCCCGGTTTCACCGAGTCCAGCAGGCGGGGAGGGCTCGCTCGCGCCTCCCCCTCTTCCCATTGTTGCACTGCAAACAGCGCCGGGGGGGTCGGCGGCTGCCTCCGAGGGGGGCTCGGAGGCAGAGCCCCCGCGCCGATCTGGGGGTCCCCGCAGGCTCACCAGCACCAGGCTGCCTCGCACCGCCGCCGCCGCCGGGGGCTCCAAGCCGGGCCGGCCCAGCAACGTGCCTTGCAGGGTGCAGCCGCCGCCGCCGCCGCCCGGGCCCCGCTCGGCCCCTCCGCGGAGCGAGAC
>JANHZU010004679.1:73194-90267 GCA_032468055.1 Acrochordus granulatus
ATATTGTGTGTTAATCATTGTTACTTGTTTCAGATGTTAGGGACAATCATTTCTACATACAATTCCAGTGAAAATGATTTTTTTGTGAATATTTTTTGGGGCATGGAACAGATCGTCCGACTTTCCATTGTTTCCTATGGGAAACCTTGTTTCAGTTTAAGAGCATTTCGGACTAAGCGCATTCTTCTGGAACGGATCAGTCTCGTCTTGCGAGGTTCCACTGTATAATCCAAATTAAATAGATTACTTAATAGATTTGCTTCGGTTCTTATAATTAAAATACTGCAAAAAGATACATTTCATCCTTAAATTTTCATACCTAAAGCAAGTCACCTCTTATTTTGATTGTTTGGTTGTTTTGTTTTGCTTCTTGTTTTGGATTTGCAGAGGTGCCTTACTCAGTCTCAATCCTGGGACGTTAGGTAGTGCTCTCAGCCCAGCATTGATGAGCAACAGTACTTTGGCAACTATTCAAGGTTAGTTATTACACTATACTTTCTATCCCTGTTAAGTTTCTATGTTATTTTTTCTTTTTCTTCTTTACCAAAGCTGTAGATATTATGTAAAATTAAAATGTAATGGCCCAATTGAAATAATTTAATAGGAATTTATTTTTAAAGAAATATGAATGAATAAAAATATCTATTTCAGTCCATCTTAGTGTAAGGCAGTAAATAAGCCCTAGGTTTTTATGTTCACATATTCAATCAGATAAATCTTTGTCATCTGTCACTTAACTGCCTTGTAATTTACTTCCACGTAAGAGAGTTTGTTAGGATCACTGGTAAAATCAAAATACTTATAAATAAATTTCCCAGGAATGTTGGACATGTTGGGAAAATGTTATTTTATCTTCTTTTTATATATTTAAAGGCAGCAAACATATCTAATATTCCTGCATTGTATTTCCCTACAACAACCCTGTGAGGTGGGTTGGACTGAGAATGAGTGACTGACCCAAGGTCACCCAGCTGACTTTCATGCCTAAGAGATGTGTGGAACTCACAGTCTCCTGGTTTTTAGGCCAGCACCTTAACTACTATACCAAACTGGCTCTCACTTGTGAAATGAACAGTCACTGAGAATCCCCCCTCTGTTTGAATTTGGTATATCTTTAGAAGGATATTTAAGGCTGTTTGGTTTCTGGGACTATGGGCCAAAGATTTCTGAAGATAAGGGCCAGTGATTAAAGATTCCTTATTGAATAAGCATCCAAATCTCATTATATGGTCTTTTAGATAGAATTGGCAGGGAAAAATACCTACACTGTTGCAAGTTATAAAAAGAGGTTTGTCACCTGCCAGCTACCAAATTAGAGTCTAAGGATTCCTTGCCTCAGTTTTGGAAGTTATTCCAAGTTTTTAGAAATCCAGTTTTATGATTTTCATGATCTTTCATAATCTAATGAACCTTCACTCTCCAAATCTGCATTTTTCTATGCAACAAAAATTGTCAATTTTCTTAAGTGGAAAATGAATTTGCAGTGCAAATTAAGGGAATTAAAAAATAATTTTCCCTTTTTCCTTTTGTTTCCTTTTGTTTACATGTTGTACCTTGGGAAGTAGCTGGTTAATGCTAAATTTTTATTATTCCTCTTTTTAGCTCTTGCATCTGGTGGTTCTCTTCCAATAACATCACTAGATGCAACTGGGAACTTGGTATTTGCCAATGCTGGAGGTACACCCAACATCGTAACTGCCCCACTGTTCCTGAACCCTCAGAATCTTTCACTGCTCACCAGCAACCCAGTTAGTTTGGTCTCTGCAGCTGCAGCTTCTGCAGGGGCCTCTGGACCAGTTGCCAGCCTTCATGTGACCTCCACGTCAGCAGAATCTATCCAGAACTCTCTCTTCACAATGGCTTCAGCCAGTGGAGCTGCTTCCACCACCACTACTGCCTCCAAGGCACAGTGAGTTGGGCTGAGCTGTGCTAACCCTAACACATTTCATACTGCAGTGAAATTGGCTGCCAGCTGGGCTTCTAAACTGCAAATTGTGATTGGCTTCCTCATGCCGTCTTACTGGGGACAAGGGAGAGAAGGAAAAATATTAGAAACAGGAAAAAAAGAGCAAGAAAAAGAAGGATTTAAAACTGGGACAAACAGTTGCCTAATTTTATAAGAAACACTGTCTTTTCAGGATTGCTTCATTGATTGGAGAACTTTCTAACCAAAAATGTAAAAAAGGACTACTTATCATTTCCAGCAGTCTCAGTGACAAGTTAAGGTGGGTTATCAATTCAAACATAGGAATGGGTTTTCTTTCTTTTTGTTTCTTTTTGATCTGAGTATCTTTTTTTTAATTATCATTTACTGGTCTGTTGTACAGGCCATAATATCATACAAGATGTTTATAATCTTATCAATCGTGTTGGGGGTTCCTTTCTTAACTGGTACAATTTAGGCAGGCCTGTATTACTTGTGTATCTCTTTATGATTATTATTATTTTTTATATAGAGAGAAAAAGAAAGTTTGGACACATTTCTCTTTGCTCCTGGAACAGTTTCAGTGAATTCCCATGCCACTCAGAGGGAAGCATGTGAATCACAAATGTTCTTTTTAATTTCCTTGTCCCTGGTGGAGTGTTTTCTGAGATTCTCTCAGAAATGTTGGCAGTTAAAATAAACATATTGAGGGTGATGTGCAAAGATAGTCCATGCATGTGAGATGGAAATTTTGTTTAGACAGCAGTTTGCTCATCATATTTGGCCAAATCTAGCCCTCATTTGCACGTCTTTGGCTCTTACTAATGCCAAGGGGGAAAGGATTTGGTCTGCAGAGAGCCTGTTTCCACAATCGTGCTGATGATTCTCTTATTTCCTAATTACCACTTTACAACTTTGAGAATATTTCTGTTATTTACTTTCTCAGGAGGCTGCCTATATTGCTGATAGCTCAATATGCATCCACTGAATCTTCTTACCAGCTGTTTGGCATAGGATTTCAAAAAGCTGCATTGGCTCATCTTTAGAAGTTTTTTCCTGGAATCTCTTAGTTGTATAATTGTATTAAAATTGTTTTAAATTTAAAAAAAATCCATTCTAGAAGTGAACTGGTCACATGAAAAAGAAATACCATTTATATCAACACAGCCATAAAAAAACAGCCTTGTAAACTTGTTCCATTCTGAACAATTTGTAGTGTTTTTACTATTGCTTACTGCTATGAAAAATAGTGGTAAGGGATGATTGGAGAACAGGCCAATTTGCTATGGAATATGATGAGCACTGGCATGTTGCATGTATTTTACAATGTTTCATGCTGTTTCTGGTTTTTGCTGCTAGCTGAATCATTTATGGCAGTAAACATCTCTACTAAAGAAGGAAAAACTGTTTTCAAGCATCAAGTAGTGTGTGCAAACAACTGCTGACAATGGATGAGAGAGAGACGGAGGAAAGGAGACAGAGAAATGTTACATTGACCTGAACCCATATTTTCTGAAATAAAAAGAAGTCGGATCACTACAGCACAGTTGGCACTCCTGAGAGAAATTGGAAAATATCACGACTGCTCAATATTCCTTTCCATTAAAACTTGTAATGGGGAAGAGGGAAGAGGTTACTGCAATCCATTCCCTGCCTCCATCCCCGAAAATATTGTGTCTCATCACCTAATAACAGAAAGTCAGTACATTTCTAGTGCCATCTCTGACTGGTGACCCCAGTTCGCAGATCTGTGTTAACTGTCAACTGGCAAAAATCTGTCTCCTCTCCACCTGCTGTCATGCTGCCTGCTCTCTGTTCATCTCTGAATCTTCAACTTCCTGATTCACAAGCTATTTAAATATAAGAATTTTTTTCTAAAACTTAAAAACTTGTGAACTGTAAGCAGGGAAATGAGCAAATGTCCGTCCACCGTCTTTCATGTGTGTTTATTTTTTTTAATGTTTTATTTTTTTAAAACTAAGCTTGAACCAAAGTCAATTTCTAGCAAGCTGCTGTACTAATGGACTAGTTTGTATAAGTGCAGTTCAGATGCAGAGAGGTGATAGATGCTACTGACAATTTCTTTTCATTTGTTTATTATTTTATGTAAAAATTGCTGCTTGTTTTAATCTTTTGGTGGGGAGAGGTTGATCCTTTTGTATATCCTTAGGGCAGAGTCTTAACTTGATTATTTTCTAATTTTCATGGTGGGGGTGGGTAAATTGAATGACAACGGCAGTTGGTTACTAATTGAGCTGATTCTGCGTTCTCCTTAGTAATTTAGGTCAGTCTAAATACTGGAGTATGCTATTGCCATGATTTTAGTCTCAGAATACAGTTGTAATATTTTGTGTCCAAAGTTTAATTGACTCATAGCAACAGCATGGAGCAGTCAAAGGAGGTAGGAGAAACACTGAAGATGCTGGTTTATAGGCCATTATATTAAATAATTTCTACCAAAGGAAGTATCAATCCTTTAGTAGATTTTTCAGTATCCAGTAGATTTTTTTATTTTGTCCACTGAAAAAGATTTTGTTTTTTTATACATACACAAACACCCACATACTTCTAAAAGCAAAGATAATGGTGACTTTTGATTGTGTTTGCTCATCTGTAGGCTTCAAGGAAAGATCCTTTGGATTTATATACCAAAAGCAAAAATTACCCTATTTTATCATTATAAACATTTCAAGGAAATTCAGGGAAATCAATTTGGTTTGTCTGCCTGTAGTTCATTAGGTACACTGTGTTTTGTTAGAAAGTATAAGGGTGTGATATAGAGATACTTGGAACTCTAATTAGCTCAGATGATGGTTATAAAAAGTTTATAATTCTTTTAAATTGCTCATATAATGTGTGAATCCAACATTATATGAATTTATTTATAAATATTATTTAGACTTCTTCACTTTTCACTGTGTCATACAAATAGCTACACTCCTGAGAGGTGTTATAATTCTTCTATGAGAGAAACTGGAAGTTCAGAAACAAGCAAATTAGCAATTGTTTGGATGAATTATGAGTTTTATGTTTGATTTAAGTCGTTCAGTTATGTATTTGATGAGCTACCAGGAGATTGTTAAAAATTTCCAATACTACAAAAATACTGGAGTTTTTATGGTGATTACTATTTATTATTTTCCCACCTAATTATCTCTACCCAGTAATATGCATGCTCCATAAATTAACATATAAATATTATTGCACAGTTTAGAATAATCAATCATCAGCTTCCATATTATTGTAATAATACTTACAATTGATTTAAAAATTTAGCAGATTATCATACATATGTGTACAGTTGGAGAATCTGTCCAGGAATAAACAATCTGGAGGGCCAGAAAACTCATACATATTCTAGTAGTTGTGACAACTTTCTGATAGTCACTACAAATGCAGCTTATGATCTCAATATATGCACTGTATATGTATCCTCTAATGACTAGATCACTTATTAGTTGAGCTAATTGTGTTCCACTCTCAGTGTTCTAGAAAATTATTACAAGTGAGGTTGTTTCCATTTCATAGCTGGGTTATTTTGCTGTGTTCTTCATTACATTCAGTCAGATATAATTTTATTGCAAAACCTGCAATATTATTTTGTGACCTTATTACCTTATTTTACATCAGTCTTTTTCTACCTGGTGTTCTTCACAGACATTCAGTCAACTTTCCCTTTGTCTCTATACCAAAATAGTAAAGATTGGGGGTGAATAGGAATTTCAGTTCAGTGCATTTTGTGAACTCCAGATGGGAGATGATTGTGCCATAGAAACTGATTGTTGATTCATGGGGGAATACGTAGATTTCTATTCTCGTTTCTCCAGTCTTTGCAGCTGCAGATTATTTGTGAAAATTGAACACTGTATTCCTTTCAGATCAGTAGGAAACTTTTAATTACATTTAATGAAGCTAAAAAGTCAGAATGTTGAAGAAACGCTACTTCCTTGAAAGATGTTAAAAAAGTGACATCTTGAGAAAACAAATCTCTTGGCAAATATTTTAAGGTAACAGTTTGAGGCTGATCTAACTTGTGAACATTTAAGGTTATCGTAAACACTTTCTGTAGAAAAAGGTGTTCTTCCACCTTATAAACGAATAAACTTATAACAGATGCTGGAAACATTAAACCCATGAAATTTAGAATTTCAAAATTGGCTTTTCATTTTGATCATGCATTGCCAGTCTGTACATTATAGATTTCATGTACAATGTTCATATGCAACAAGCATAATATGAATAAGTCCTTTTTAACAGTTCACTTTTCAAGAGCATAGCATTCATGCTTTTCTGACAAGGCTCTTTTTTTCAAGACTTCTGCTTTACATAAAGCTAGTAATTGTAAACTTTTTTTTCTTTTTTCTTTTTCTGTTGAAAATATATAAATGTAACTATATCAATAGCTACTTTATTGAGACACATTGTGCAGGTATCCTGTTGGTTCAAGTAAGTCTTTTAGCCAATCTGCAGTAGCTCAGTCCACGCTGAATGATCTTGTTCAAATTGAAGAGCCAGATCTCCAGAAAATATTGTATTGGGCTAGATTATTACTATTTTCATAATTTTATTGTAAACATCCTCTACCAATATGTAATATTCATTATTTGACCATTTGTAGCTTAATGCTACAAAGCACCAGAAATCAAGCCAACAGGCTCCTCTGTTAAACTGCTCAACTAATACTAGTTCAGATATTGAGATGTTTCTCTTAAAGACTGGATACTTAGGATCTGTAGACTGGCTATATATGAAATATGAATTATAAATCTCAGATAAGACAGCAGTGGGATAGATATACTCTCTAAAAGTATAGGAATTTTTTTCCATTTTTTTTATCTACCGCATAAACAGGTCTGTATGTTCAGTGATCCAATTTGATGCTACAGAAAGTTGGAAATAATACAATGATCAATTAATACTTTCAGAATCTAAATAACCATGCAAGGAATGGAGTATGTTCATGTGAACTTTAGGTAACATGATGTGGTAATATAAAAAAAGTATGCTTAAGTTTGATAGGAAGAATTCCTATAAAGCAAAGTGCAACCCCAAACCACAGATTATTTCTAGTAACATGGATTAGACTCATACCCATAGAAATATTACATGCTGGCCCAAGGATGTATGCATACATTGTGGAGGATGCTATGCCTTAGAGAAAAATGTTAATGTTTCTCTGCTGCTAAGAAACAATGATATCTTTATATCAGATCCATTTTTTCATTTTCAGTTGCCAGAGAAAATACAATTATGCCCTGACTTGGTAAATGCATTAAAATTGCATTACAATAATGTAAATTGTATCTAATATACTTCTACTAGAGAATTCAACCAAAGTTGGTATATGCCATTTGAGGGCAGAAGGAAGAGCAGAGAAACTGCAGAATTTCCAATGTTAGAAATCAGGCTTAAAAATCCGTTGTTGCCTTATCCTCCTTAACTTTCCTTTTTCACTTGTATATGATGTGTGGAAAGTTTACTCGTGTAGTCCTTTTTATCTGGGTTCTTTATTATGTCTGTCTGTCTTTATTGATATTTTACAACGAATAGGAACATAGAAGAATGTAATCTGGCTGTTTGCTAAAAAGATATAACCTGTCTTTAATTCACTATCACTTTGATTGGCAATATTTTTTTTCTCTCAAAAATGTTTAATGACATCATACTGTCAGAAATAGGCTCTGATTTTTCTAACCAAGCCAGAATTACAGACAAAAAAATTTACCAGTTAATAAATGTGGGAGTATAGCCAGGTGTGGACTGGCTCTGATGCTGTGTATGGTATTTGGGAGTGGGGGTGCCTTTTGAATAAGAGATAGATGAACAGAACCCTGAAATGTTGTATGGAATTTAAATCAAATGTTACAAAGGAGTGAACAATACATTTCTAGAGCCATTTTTGCATAAAAACTGAAGCTTGTAAATGGAGAGCTCTGAAAAATATTCCTGAGGTCTTGCTTTAGAAATACTCTTCCCCAATTTGATTTAGCAGTGGTTTCACAAGAGGATAATGCAGTTCACCCTGTGATTTCAAATGCTGAGGGACTTTGCTTATTAAACATATAAAATCAATTTCTGACATAGTTATCATTTGACAAACAAAGAAATTGATCTGGCCAACTTGTTTTTGAAGCTACTCAAAAATATTGATAGTACAAAATTAAATATATGACTTATTATTTTGTGACATAAAATAAATAATAAACCATGTTAGTAATAGTTTCAGTTACAAATAATAAGAATAACGTGCTACATTCAAATTTGGATATCTACATTGATTCTCATACTATTGGTGGACTAAAAACAACCTTGAACCAGACTTTTTCTCCCTTCTGTCTCAAATGTTAGAAATAGGTTTATATTTAATTTTTATATCCCTATGTGGACTTTTTAGCATATGAATTCTACAAGCTTTAAAGGTTCATAAATATATATAGAAAAAGGTGATCATAAAGTAAACACTACAAGAAGAGAAATCTGGTTATAAGGGTTGTCTAACTGATCTTAGAATATGTTGGCCAATTATGCAAAGCTACTTTCTAGTATTCTTAAAGCAATACATTTTTAAAAAAATTCACCTGCATAATTCTTGTTCCATGCAGCACTAGGGCCAAATTTAACTTGTCAGCATTTCAGATAATTAGTTGGGAAGTAAAATCATATTCCTGAGTGTTTCAGTTGGACCTGAGTTCCTATGTAAATGTCAAGAAGAGAAGAAACATACCTGCAAATATTGCTAATTCATTGCTATACCTGCACTCATCTTTATTATGGATTATTGTTGGTTTTTAAACATTTCTTTTAAGTCATCTTTTTCTTATTCGTTTATTTTTTGCTAAATGCTCATACTGTTTCTAAATTCCTGAAAAGTCACATTGGGTCTAAATGGGAAATGAAATCTTCATTCTGTTCCATATTTTTAGTACACCATTATAAATATATGCCATGCAATACTAAACTTATTTCTATTTTCATGATACAGAAAGACATATAAATCAATTGTTAATGGAAATCTGAAGCCAGTCTATCTTTGATTAAGTTCCCACTCCCTGTCCAAATTATAGTGTATAAACAAGAAAGTCAACTTTTAATTCTGGCTGTCAGTAGTTCATGCCAAACTTTTATTCCCTCAATATTATGAGGCTGTTTCACACATTTAAATTTTTCCTATATGAAATACCATTTCCCACTTAGGAAATGATAACATAAATATGCAGTGAAAGTTCATCTTTGCTATGGGAACACAACCTGCATATCTACTGCATGCACAGAAATTTGCTCTAAAGGCAAATTACAATGAGCTTTGATTCACACTGGAAGTAATGTAGCTTTATTTTTGAGAAGGAAAACTATTTAAGTTGTTTAATATTGCTGAATTTCTAGTCATTTCCTGACACATTCTGATATATGTTGTTGGACTGAATATGAGTGTCTTTGCCATGTATTTTTCCCCCAGAGGAGTAAAATGGAGGCATCTTGACTGAAATAATTTGAAATATCACTCTGCCCCTTCTCATCTATTTTCTATAAAGTAGGCAATGTTACAGAGTTGTAAAAACAATGCCTTTGGTAGCAGCTGGTTTTCCTGGCACCTTTAAAAAGATACCTCAGCATAGCTTTAATATTGTTTGCAGACTGGAGAAAGAGCATCTTTATAAACAGTGGAGGTAACTTAGCTGGAGAGTTTAATTAAGCTTCTGAAAACCCAGTGTATATGTATTTGGAACTCTGTGTTTAATAGGGATGGTGCTGGAAAGAAGCATAGTATATTAACTATGCTAGAAGGTAGGGATGTGCAAAGAATGAAACCTTATGACACTGCTCTAAGTGCAAACTGCTGTCCCAAGTATTTTGGAAATTCTTCAGGATTGAAACCATACTTCAAGCTCAAATAACTCTGTTTCAAGGTTGAAATAGTAGGAATGCACTAGTTTTAAGTGTAAAACTTTGTTAAAGGTTCCAATATTATTCAACTTGCAAAATACTCAAACCAACTAGTAACTGACTCAAAATTGGAACCTTTAAGAATGTTTTACACTTAAAACTAGTGCATTCTTACTAGAAGGTACATGTTGCTTGCATCTTTCTTTCTCTCTCCCTCTCTCTTTCTTTTCTCTTACCAAAGAAAGCAGACTCTTGTTTCTGAATCTCAGATTCTTTTATTATCAATAATATTCAGTATTCTAAATAATAGTATGCAGGTTATCAATTTGAGTTGCTGTACTATGTCCAGCTCTTCCTTCACCTATCTGTGTCTGGTTGGCAAATATGGTATACGGTAGATAGTATAAATAGTGAAGAATGGCAGTGTGCTTTGAGGATTCATACATATAGAAATAAAATTAGCAACCCTTTTTAATCTGTGTAGTTGCACTAGGGCTGCTCTTAGGCCAGGATATCTAATTTGGAAGGGGTGGGCAAGGGGTGCGAGAGAGTGGCTTCCATCTAAATTTAATCAGAAAGTCATGAAATTTTTCCTTTTATTCCCATTCATTTTGCCATTGATTGCAGTGCTTAATAATAGATTAAAAATCTTTTTAAATATTTTTTTAAATAACAATGTTATTCTTGTCTAGACCAAAAATTGCAGAAGAGAAACCAAATTAAACACGACTTTCCTCTTAGCATTTAAATATAGTGTACATTGGGGAAGAAGATCTTTTAAGATAGTCCATGGAAAAAAGGATTTTTTTGATGAAGAGATCATTCTTGATTTAATTTTGTTCTGAGGCTGGGTCATTTTTCTCAAATAGTGTATATTTTGGTTTAAAAACTGAATTCTTTAAAGATTTCATCTACTTCATCCTGATTCTGACATATTTAGAATAATGCTAGTGTGCTGGCATATTATTTGAGAGTGAAGGAAATTAGACTGACTAGAAGGGAGAATTTCCAATGGCTTTGATGGCTAAAAGCACTGGTAAATCTTTGCCAACTTTGCTGTTTTTTGGAATGTCTTAAGATTAAAAAAAACTTGGGTAGTCTTAGAATTTTGTATTAATAGCTCTTTTCTTTGAGAATATAGTTCATATTATTTTCCTTCCTGTACAGTTAATCTGGCTGATTTTATTGAGGACATATTGGAGTCAATATTGATTTAAAAGAAACACCAACATCATAAGCTATTGTTTGGAAACAGGGAAACCTGAAATATTAAAAAATGCACTGTCTTCTGGCACATTTCAAATGTACTGTGTGATAGATTTCTCTTTTCATTGTGGCAAATGTTGGAGATAACTATTTTTTTTACTCCCCAGAATAGTTTTTGACATCACGTGCTATGGCTTGATTAACTGCCTTAATCAAGTTCAGCATATACTCATCTAAAGAAAAAGTTGTGTAATTGTATATTGGTTTGTCCAGCTATTCTTTTGTAAATCAACTAGAATGCATAACCTCACTGAAAGCTTTAATAATAGATTTGTTGTTCTGACTTTATGTAAAGTGGTATTAATATTGTGTGATTTTCCTAAACTAATTAGATTTATAGGTAGGTAATAGGAAAATACTCTCGAAGATAAGAGCACTTGGAACAAAAGATGTTGAAAATGAGAGAGGAAGGAAATGAAACAGTTGGTAGATTGGATCTTGAAAAAAAATCTTAATAGAGAGAAATACAATGTCTCTCTTTTGCCTTATTTCTTTTCTTCGTGTGCTGAAGCCAAATAAATCTGTTGTGAACTCTTCCTCCAGTGTTCATAGACTTTAATCAACCACTGCAATCTTCTTCAGACACACCAAAAATAACCTTGCATTTTCACTTGATAAAACCTATTAAAATAAATTTCCCAAACAATTGTTAACTTTATTTGATACACCAGAAAGTTTTCAGCATTGATGGTGCTAGTGATAAGACACTTGATATGCACTGGAATGTATAAATCTGCATTAAATGATGGACGTCAAGCAAGCAAAGTTACTTCGCCAGTAGGTTTGGAAAGGGCATTATTGGGGGAGGCAGGGAGCTATCGTTTGCTCTGTATAATCCTTGTTATGATATTAATGCTTAAGATTCAATTTCTCTGTTTGAACTGAAAGGAAAAATACCATAGATAATGATACAGCAGTGCATATATAACTCTAGTTACTTAAAAAACTCATTGGAGAAGATTTGCACTTTTCTCTCAAATCCACAAAGTAAAAGATCAGGTACAAGAATCTTTGAGAGCATCATGAGATATTTCCACTCCTTGATCCTAAAATATTGGTGTTCCATTTCCTTTTTCTGTAATAGTATCTAAGGCTAGGTATGAATAGGTGTCGGATGTGTATCCGCCACAGGTACAGGAGCTGTTGTATACCTCATTTCTAACTCGTAACTGAGTAACTTGCTTTAATTTTCTCCAAACCCTACAGAGATGCCAAGTCTGCCACCTTTCTTTTAATTAGCATTGAACTCTGGCCTATAGCAACCCGTGACCTGGGGACAAATCCCCCAAAGCCTCTGAATGTTGCTGCTTAAAAGCTACTGCAAACTGAGGGCAAATTGCAATCTTTTATTTGTTTTGGTTACCAGGGGTTTTCTTGTAGTTTTTGAATAACCATCTCTTTCCCAGCCTGTGCATAAAATCTGTATGCTGCCTTCTCCTGCAACCTGGCAAGATGTCAGGCCTCTTCTTCTCCAGGATCAAGCCGGAGCCAAGCTGTGTGCATATATACTACTTTCTACCTTTTTTCTTTTCTCTTCATATACCACTCCTTTTCTATTATGTGTTCTTTTATCATTTGACAATCTTGTTCCTTTGCTGCCTCTTCCCTCTTTGTTAACCAGAAGCTGTATCCATACTCTTTCTACCATTTAGTTTGAATGTACTTTTTCCCACCACTTTAGAAAGAGAAGCTTTGCCAGGTCACGGTGCCCTGCTATATGCTGAGGGGGCGGTTTCTTTGTTTTGTTTTTTCTTAAAAATTCCAGCCAAAACCAAAGATTTCCTAATGATTGTATAAACTCAAAACAAACAAACAAACCAAAGACAAAGGGCATCTTTAGCACCAATCAAATTTGGGAAGCCATCTTTTCTGGTTATGGAAGAGATTAACCCCAATGTGGTTTTTGCATTCCAGTCCGAAATGCTGTGGATGGCTGGATCTAAGGTAATGTGGATTTGGTTAGCAGGGTAATTTTTATCCCACTCTGTTTGGGATACAAAGTACTCTTACAAGTTTACAAATCCGAAGCTTGGAGAGATGTTATGGAACTCTACAGATTGGTTGTGAAGCTGAAGTGGTGCATGGTTGGCTGCTCTGATGGGCACTTTTAACCCTTTGTGAGCTGGGTGATAAATTGATTAATACATGCTTGGTGCACTTCTGAGCTTTCCCCCCTGCCACTGCTTGGAAGAGGCTGTCCTATTGTGAGAAATATCTGAAAAAAACTTTTTTTTCTTATTTTCTGCTTTTTCATTTTTGTTTATTTGTTCATTATTTTTGCAGCACCACTGTGCAACTATGCATTGTATTTCTCAACTTTTTTGCTAGGTAGATGCCTATGACTTTTTAAACTTTAGGGGAGGGGGGGTTGCCAACAAAGGAACTTTTTACACAAATCTTTTAAATCTCAGTTGAGTAGGGGGTGTTTGGTTCTAGGGTCATACAAGCTCTATCCCAAAGCAAAATCCAAATGTTAATAATATTAGCCTGATGCAGATACCAAAGATAATTTCTTTCCTGCAGAACTTAGACTTGTGTATTAAGTACAATTACCCAGCACTTGCATTAGTCTAACCTCAGTAATTCCAAAGCTTAGATGTATATTTTGGTATATTTCTGGGATATTAAAAATGTGTTTAAATTCTTGTTTTGTTTCTGTGTAATGCTCTCAAAGTCATAGCATGGAGATAATTGATGGTCTTATTCTTAGTAGTTTGAAATAATAGTATTTTTGTATGTTTTGCGTGTGTCTATGTATGTATTAACACAATAGTTTTCACTGCCTAGGTGTTCATAATTGAGGAAAAATGTACATAATCTGTAATTTCCATCAGATTGTCAATTTAGATTGCATTTTCACTTATTGCCATTCTGAACAGAGAGATTTTTTTTTTAAAGAGACAGCATGCTTATATGGGTGAAGTTGTACTTTTGCTCTACTCAGAAGGCAGAAGGTGAAACAAGCCAGGTGAAGCAGTATACTAAAGGGTAATGCATGGTTCTGATGTCATACTTTTTTTCTTTGTTTTTATAAAACAACTATTTTATCATAAGGCAATGATTTGGAAATCTTGATTAGAAAAGTATTTATTGCCTTTTCTCTTGAAACTACTATATAATCTCTGTGATACAGCTTCATTTACATTGATCAACAGATTTTTTTCATTGACCTTACTTTCATGATCATTTTATAGTTTAATTTGCAATGTCTTTCATCATATAATAGTATTTGTATATTTGTATAACATTCATTTTTGCTTACACTCAGTCTGTGAGCTAGACAAGTCACATTTTGTAACTAAGAATGCTGTCTCTTTAAAGATATCTGCTGTTTTCCCCCTAGTGGCTGCCTGCAAGTGGCTGTGGGCTTTGAGAAACTGCATCGATTACAGTGAATCAGGATGAAAATGGTAGGTTTTGTGTAGATGCATTTGTCTGCTGTAATTTTTATATATATGAAACTTACTGTAACTGTACAGTTCATTTCTGTTGTATACTTCATTAAACCATTTTTCCAAGTGTTTTAACATGCACATGTGTGTTTGTGATTATTAAACAAATACTAGAGACAAAATGAAATGCCAAAATCTAGGTTTTCTACTATCTTAAACTGATCCTTTTACTTCTGCCAACTGTCATTTTTTTCCAATGGAAAACAGAACAGGTAAACTTCTCTCTTGTTGGTTTATGTTATACATGGCTTACTTTTAAAAATAGCAGCATGGTTTCTTCCAATATATTCTTGATAATTTGATGACTAATAATGTTTTACAGAGGCTCTCCATTGTGAATGGAATATATTCAACTCTGTTAAGTTTGTCCACTATTCAAATAAGCCCTTTTCAATCTGGTACACTCTAAATATATTGGACCAGAACCCCTATCATCCTTGGTCTTTAACAACAGCTAATTCATTATCAAAGGACATCAGGATAGAATAAGCTATTCATAAGTAAGAGATATATCTATGTGCCCATACATGCAGTAATACATAATATAAAAAAGAGTTTATTAGCAGTTTTAAAATTTGTATTCTCTATTGATTCAAATGTGTTCTTAATCTGTGTAATAATACTAGTTATTTTATTCTTCAATTTTATCATTTTTTTTAATTGTTGCCTCTTAATTTTTAAGCATTGGACTTCAAACTGATAGTTACAGTTTATTTTTTTAAGTTTATTTCAAATATTATCACGTGATCTTTGGATTTCCTTACAAAGAAGTACTTGTGATGTATCCTTTTTAAAATGTTATTAAAAACATTAGAACTTCTAGAACTCTGATACAGAATTTCTGTAGCATTCGATGGACTGAATTAACATCAACTGCTAGCCTATATAGAAAATTGAATTCATTCAGTAACATAGTATTTCCAAACTTTTTGAAATTAGGGAAGTCCGCTAAATGTAGTCTGCCTCCAGCACCCCAGTCTATAATTTGCCATCTCACCAAGTCTTTTGAACTTGAGGCTATATTGTACATACTCATCCAATACCGGAAAGGTAAAATATAAAAACTGCTGTTGTCAGAATTCCTTGCCTACTCCTAATTCTTTGGCTAGACCTCTCAGTTCCACTAATAAAATCTAGATTCCATAGCAATCCCTATAGCATGACTACAAGGTGTTCTCAAGTACGAGTTCTTTTCTTACTTATGTTTTGATGAATTTATTGTCTCCTATTATCAAGCATTTTTTAAAACTTCATTGTATTTTCTGGTATGTAATATAGTCATTTCACTCTTGCTTAAAAGCCTAGGGAGGAAGCGAGGCATGTACACATAAGGCAAATACTCCAGGGAATTTAAGTATTGTTTTAACAAGTTGAGTTTTACTCAACAATCCCAGTCCTAGTTGTTCCCAATTTTATTAAATTCCACATGTCTCTTAATGATGTGTAATGCATTTTTAATTCTTTTACTATTGTAATGTTATGATCTGTGTCTAATAAAAAATTTGCTTTATTTAGGAATGATGTTGGATATGATATAACTTCTATTCAAGCATTCCTATTATTAAAGCTGGTGGCCCACTGGGGTTTTTAGGAATTTAATGACCTCTGCTTTGGTGTTTCTCAAACTTTCTATTCCACTTGACTTTATTTAATCATTCAAAAATTATATTGACCTTTTTAACATTTGCATACTGCATAATGCTAATTTGTAGCATCTTTACTTTCAAGAATGACTTGAGCCCTACATGTACTCTGTATGCTTTAAAAATTTAACTGATAGGAAGCTACTGCATACCAGTGCTTTATTTGGAAATACACTCATTTGTCCAGAAAAAAAAAAACAGAGATAAACACAGGTAGGGCACAATATTTTACAGGAGGGAGATAGAAGCATTACAGGTATAGTAGAATTTTGTAGGCTTGATCAATATTTAGCTTTCTCCTAGCTCTTTCCTGCCATATAGTGATCTGATTTTTGCAGTCCAGATCTGGTAGCCCTAATATTATTGCTAAGTTGTCTGGGCCTGCCATTTTGTTAGGTATACAGTCGAACCTCTGATTACGAACATCACATGATGAGCTCAAGCGGGAAATCTCACAACGGAGCCAATGGTTCTTCTCTCTCACTGCATAAACAGCGTAAATTAAGTGAAAGTCATTCAAGAGAAAGAACTCCCAAGATTCAGATTCCAGATTCTCCTTCCAGGCAATAACCTTTCCCCTACTCTCCTCCCTCTCATCTCCCTCACGCCAGCTAAGACTCTTCTCAAAGTATAGGAAGATTGACACTCCATCTTCCCTATCTCTCTCTCTCACACGCACAAACACACACAAACTCCTCACATGGCATCATTCAGCTCGGTCCCTTCTTGCCCATCTCTTCTCACCTCTCATAGCATGGAGGCATGTTATGATAAGAAACATTTCCAAACCACCCAGGAAAGATCCCTGGAAATGCATTGTTGATGGAAAAGGCTGTTTCGCCCTCAAGCAGCGGCAGCAGATCCAATCCAGCCGTGGCCGCCCAGACAGCGCCGCTGAGCAGCA
>JANHZU010004680.1:3566-17543 GCA_032468055.1 Acrochordus granulatus
ATTATAAGGGTAGAAATCGTGTTTGTCTAGCCTAGATCACCAGTGGTGATCTTATATCTAGCCAGCATCATCAATGGTGAAGATTTCCTCACTTCTGAAACAAAGGAGGCTTTCACACATGCAAACTTTCTTGTGATACCCGTGGACCCCTTTTTACTATTATTGAAAAGTGACAGCCACATTTTATCACAGGAAATTTCTTTGAAGGCAAAATGACATAACTCCATGCTGAAAGATAGAAGAGCACTTCCAAAAACACTGGGCAAAGAAAAGAAAATTCTTGCCAGGTAGCTATCTTATTGCTGTTGCTGTGAGGTGTCAGGTTTGTTCTTCAGCAGAATCTTCCAAAGGATTAATGCTATAACATAACGGGATTAGCAGGTTTGTTGTATATAAGATGGGTAGCCTCAAATCTTTGAAATAAAAAAATAAGAAAGAAATTACATATCTATTTGAGGAGATGTACACCTCGGCTAACCCCAGTACATTACATCTCTCCCTCAGTTAAGTTGGCTTCAGACAGCCACAAAAAAATAAAGCATTTTCTGAGTTATCAAGGTGTGGTAAATAAAATCAAGATGTGGTCAGTTTTAAAGCATCACCCATTTTTTAGGTGTGCCAATCATCCTAACATGGCTGCCATTTTGACTTCTTTGACCAAAGCCTGCAAACAACCCCATCAGTTGTTGTGTATATCTCAGAACTGCCTGATCAATCTATAAATCTGGACCTGTCTCTCAAGAGAAGGAACCATCTTTGCCATATATTTGAAGCAAATGATGTTGTTATTCTATCAGCCATAAAGGTGTTTAATTTTCCTACTAGTTGTTTCAACTGTCTCCTTTTTTAGCTTTTGCACTATAGGACTAAAATATCACTGGTGTCTTTCTGAGCACCAAAAAGCAGGATCTAAATAATTACTAAAAATAAATCTGTCAAGATTAAAAATAAATTGATCAAGATTTACCTTGTAAGTGTTCCCCAGCCCAGTCTGTATATATTTTTAAAAAGTGAAGTAGATTTTGCAAGCTACACAAATACATACACTGGTATTAATTGCAAAAAAAATGATGGCAACACACACGAGAAACTGGATTATTTGGAGACAGCTGTGATGGGGAATGCTCTTTGCTCAATATCACAGCAAGCTCTGGATTAGGTATGTCACATAATACTCTGCTCAATAAAATTTTAAACGCTCTCAATAGCCAACAGAAGTTTATACACCGAAAACAGCTGTACAGCTGTTAAGAATTGCTCCCCTCAGTTTGGCTCTGTGCATTGCAATCATAGAGCGATCCTAGCCAAGCTGGTGGTAGGGGAAGGATGGAGACCTTTTGCAATAGAAAATTCACAGCAGACTTCAGAGCTTTGCTGTTCAGTTGCACGATGTCCACCAACTTAACTCAGCTCTGCTGGCTTCTCAGGAGCTTGTTGAAGGAACAGGTTGCAAAAAGAGAGAAAAACAAACAACTGCCCAGCACATAAAGACAGAAATGATGATGAGAGCAAGAATACAAAATGACACAAAACTAAACAAAATGCTAAGTGAAAATTCATCCTGCTAGCTGTTATGGCTACAAAACAGTCTACATTTGCTCTCTTTTTGGTCTTAGGAATAAGGTTTCTGTTTTATCAGATGAAACTTTATGGTGTTCCTTAAAGCACTCTCATCAGGATGCCATTTGAGAACATTCATCAGTTGTTCTGCAATTTCTCACCACTTTAATGTGATACCGCATCCGATTTTTATTTTCTCCAAACAAGTAAGCCTTTCCTCTTTTTTTAAGAGAGTATAGAGCAATTTTTTTCTTAATGCCACTCAAAATCCAGAGGAGGACAGCTCTGTGGCTTCAATTTTCCTCCCTTAAAGGAAATATTCTGAACTCATCTTGGGTCAAAGAACCTTTAGGGCCCCTTCCAGAAGTGGAGAAATGATAGAAAAGAAGAAATTTGATTCCCAAATTTCATAAGCGCACAGATGCCTGGGTAGGTCTCCTTCCCTCCCCACCTTCCTTTCCTTCCTTTCTTCTTTTTTTTATCATTATTAAGTCCTTTCTATTTACTTCCTGCCTCGATAAGATCTTAATCGCAGCCCCCCGAATTATCCCCAATGACATTTATCAACCTTAGTCATCTTTTCTTTCCAAGGCTCTGCCTGACTGGCTAGGTTGTTATCCACCCTTTCCTTTCAATGGAAGTTAATTTCAAGTGCATGATTTATCTTGCTGGGCTAACTATGTCCCGCCAGCCCTCCTTTTGAAAAGACAGGCCAGGGAGTGAATTATAGCAGGCTTGTCCAGTGATTGCGTTCCAGAGGGAAAGAGAATAGGAAGCCAGTGTGTTGCTCCGACACGGCGCTGGGTCCTTTTCAGCCCGTGAAGAAGGAAAGATTAAATCTGACCAAGCGGCTGACAAGGGAGGTTTGTCTCGCTAGACAAAAAGTCCAAACGATACCTGAATAGAGCAGAACTTTATGTTCTCCCAGATGAGGTCGTATTTACAAGCGATCAGCCGACCCTTCCCTTAACCTCAGATCTCAATTTACATGATCTCGGTAGGCTACCCCAGAATCTGGCCCCTGGTGTCCTTTGCCTATTCTTTAAAATGGAGGGATGAATTAGCAAGGGCTAATTCAAAATTCTTTTTCCATACAATATGTGTGCGTACAAAGCATCACCTAAAAATGTGCCATTTTCACATTTGGTTCCTGCACCTCCTACATGTCATAGGAGCTTTGGTTCAGGCTTTGAGCAACACATGTTTGAGCTTTGGCGGGGGACAAAAAAAATGCATGCACTGCCGACTTTCAGACATAATTTCACGTCAGCCACACTGGTTTTCCTGCTGGCCTTGCAATACAGCTGGTGCCATCTGGGAAATAATAATAATAACTAATAGTAATAATAGTATTCAACAGAGGCCTCCGAAATTGCATTCCTCCTTTTTTCTCGAGCCAGCCAGTGGACTACAGACAATACCTCAACCCGGTGAAATTTTAAAATATCAGTTTTCCACAAAGGCAAATTGAAAAGGAATAGGCTAAAAAAGACTTGCTGTCTGATGCAGACCAGAAATCAAGGTTGCCAGCTGATCAATAAACTCGAGTTTTTTCCACTTGTGCTCAAGAAGCAGTATGGCCTCATCCTTTCTCTGCCATGATTTCTGCTGGTTGTATTCTCAACCTAGCTTTTTCAAATCATCCTGTCTTTATCTGAAAAATTGTTCAGGTGAGGAATTAATGCAAAAGTACTGTTTTCAAATCCTGCCACAGAGTTGGCAACTCAGATAAAAATTAGCAGAAAAAAAGTCTATAAATATCAAAGAAAATCTCTCAATTGCTTTAAAGCAGTGTTTCTCAATTTTGGCCACTGTAAGAAGTGTGGACTCTTCTGGATAGGGAATTCTGGGAGCTGGAGTCACCACATCTTAGAATTGCTAAGGTTGAGAAACACTGCTTTGAAGTATATTAGACAGGGAAATGCTTCCTAAAGAAAAGAGTGCTAAGAATTGCACCAAACACACCATGTGCTTATAAAAATGTTCACACTGCACATGTGTCCCCTTTACCTGCAAACTTGCAAACTGATGCCACAATTGATCAAATAAACTTTGGGAGCTGAGCAGAGAAAGAATGAAGAGTCTTGAACAGAAAATATGCAGTAACTAGATTGCCAATATTGAATTAACATGTTTTTAGCAAGGCTAGGAATTACAGCGGAGAAGCCAAACTACAAACCTTTGGAACCAGATTTCATAGAGCAAAGATTTTACAAGAAACAAAGCTATGACTGCTTTCACCTGCCTCCTTCCCATTATCCCCAGAATTTTTGGCAAGGAAACACCCCTGTCTCTAAAATCTAAATGTGCGCTCTCCTCCCTGCTGTTTAATAATTTTTATTCTATTTTCAAGGGTATCTCGCGGCTCTCTCCCTTAGGAGGTCAAACCTGAATTTGCCCCAACTCTTTGGACAGATGTTACAAAGCTGGAGCTTTGCAGAAGTCTTAAAAATTCAAACATCTTTTAATAATCTTATAAGTGGACAGTGGTGTGTATTTTTTAAATCCCCCAAGGTTAGAGCTATTTGTGAAGACAGACTATTAGTACAGGGACCTTGCCAAACAATTAGCTAAGGACGAGCTCTTTTTTTTTTCTGTAAAGTTTTTTTTCCTTTTCCTTTCTTTCACAGAAGGTCCAATTTATGTCATGCTAAATATATCTGTTTGCTGGCTTGCATCCTACAGGCCTGCTTTCGTTGGGGATGAGCAAATATTTGAAAAATCCCAAAGCCTTAAAACCATGTCATATGCACCCAACTCTCTGTAATCTGCCTTACTTTTTTTTTAAAGATGAAACAGTGAGTGTGGGAAAAAGCAGCTCACATTTTTAAATCAGCCCACCATGATGGGTTTTTTTCTTTCCAAAGTGTAGAATTGTTAGGAGCAGCATTCCTTGCAGCAATGCTTTGGCACTTTTCTAAAGACTTTTTAAAACTCCTTAAAGGCCTCCAAAATTTATACTAAACTTTCATTTTAATGCAATTAATTACAGTATTCATAAAATACATAACTGAAGAGCACTTCTTACTTCTTTAACTATTTATGATAGTTAATTTTACTTAAGTTTAAATGTTAATGAAGGTGAATCCTGTTTAATTTTTTTTTCTTTCAGGCCCTGCTCACTTCTTTCTGGAGTGTAGCTTCCGAGTTGCAAAAAGAAACAAAACAGACCAAAATAAAACAGTAAGTTCCTTGGATTCAGACAAAATTGTTTTCTCTTGATGTTACATAAAAGCAAAAGTATCCTTATGGATGATGAATAGCGTGGATTTCTCTTTGCCATTTGTGAAAAGCCCTCCTCTGCAGGAAGAGTGGCCAACACAGAGCATCTCCAATGAATGATCCCTTTTGTGAAAATGTAGATTCTTAGAAGGAATGTCTGCCTCATCCACAGGTCCTTTTGCATGAGAGAAAGGTCACCAAATTAATTTTGTTCATCTTTTACATTCCCTTCAAAAATATCTTGCATGTCTGGCCATGAAGGTGGACTGGAGGAGGAAACAATGATAGGTGAAATTCTAACTTATAAAATCAAGACCATGTAGGACACTGGTGGGAAAGAGAACCACCAAGGGATATTCATCACTGATTCAAGAACTAGACCAATTACAAAATAATTAGCAGCAAGAAAAGAATAGAAGGGTCACTAACTGTAAGCATGCGATTCTTCTTTTCTTATAAACTGCCTTTTCACTGGATGTCAAGAAGGGCTTATGAACAGTGCACTAACTTTTACAGGAATGCTAATAATTATAATAACAACAATAAAACTAATATAGTTGTACTATAGTTTACATATTTTTATCCAACAAATCTACTAGGCTTGATGATACCCTTCCCGTGTTAGCTTCATAACCACCCCGTGGAATCACAGAGACCTAGAATGGGAAGGTACTTTAGAGGTACTCAAGGCAAGATCCAATAGAGCAGTGTTTCTCAACCTTGGCCACTTTAAAACATGTGGACTTCAACTGCTAGACTTCCCCAGCTGGCTGAAGTCCACACATCTTAAAGTTGCTGAGGTTGGGAAACATTGGGCTTGTGGAGTGTAAATTAAAAATAACACCTTCTCCCATTCACTTTTACTCCTCCTCACAAAAAACCTGGCCTCCTAGATAGTCAGGTTCATTGTCTCTTCTGATAAAAATAACAAGTCAGTTTGTCAGACTGATCGATTAAGTATTGCTTCTCTAGTTGCAACATCTCAGCCCATTCTTCAGGTAAGAATTATAGTGAAACAACCAATGGAAAAATCACACAGCTTTGAAAATGCAAAGGAGACATCTGATGGTGAGGCAGCAGCACTCTGCCCATGCTCAAAGCACTGTTGCCTTGATCTGCTAAAGGGGAAACAAAACTCAGCATGCACCATATTTTTCTTTAAGAATATTACTAACTTGGTGCTGGTTTACAAAATCAAGTCATATCACTCAAGGCACTACAGAGGCTTAAGCCCTTAATTAGCATGCCATTCGTTTGACCAGCCAAGAATGCCGCTAGGCCGAACTAGCCGAAATTGCCCGAGGAATGTAGTTGGGAAAGCCATGCTGGTGGACATGCAGCCTTCTATTCATTCGAGAACGGTCATAAGGCAAGGATTGGTACAAACTTCAGTGTAGCATCTGATCAGATGGCCTGGGAACAAAGCCACCCAAAGGAGCTTGTTTGTTAATCCTTTAGGGGGGTGGAGAGATCTGACCCCAATTCTCTAACCTGAGTGAAAAGCTTTGGAACTGAGGGTGAAAAATTCCTTTTTAAGAAATGTTCCTGCCTTGCCCTTCCCTAGTATGAAGCTGCAATCCAGCAATGGTGGATCCCATGGTTAATGAATTCTATTTCCTAGCATTCTTCAGTTCTATGCCTCAGTTCTGTTTCCCAGCATTCCTTATTCCAAGCCACCAGGTCTCCAACCAGGCATGTGGATTTCAATTTTTCCCAGAATCCACTTAATCTCTGCTGAGAATTTTGGGAGTTAAAGTCTACACTAGAGGATGGTTGGTTTGGGGAAGGCTGCTGCAACCACAAGTAGCAGTTAAGCTGCAATCTGATCCTGGCTTACCTGGGAGCAAACCATATAAACTCAATAAGCTTTCTCTCTGGCCAAATAGACATGCAATACATTGTACTGTGGAGCATATCCACAGAGGAGAGAGCAATCAAATACAACAGCTTGGTTTACATATTGTACTAAACCATGGTTTGATTAATTAAGAACTCTTAAATAGCCCCCCCCCACAATACAATAGGCTAAGACATAAATCATTGTTTCCAAAACCACAGTTCAGAAGACACAGTAAATGGCTGTGATGTATGTTCTCAGCCACAATGACTCTCACAATTGCTTAATGAAACCCCATGATTGGGAGCAGTGTACCTTACTGTGTCACATATTGTAGAGCAAAAGCAGAGGAAAGGAAATAATTATTGATATCCAAGAATCATACATTCAAACCAATCTGAAGGTTCTCATATTAAAGAGCAAACATGGTTCAGTAGATTAAACTCTGGCCTTGGAGTCCTGAGTGTGGATTTTGGATATAAAGAAGAAAGAATGGAGAAGATAAAATTTTAAAAAAATAAAATGTTAAAGCACATAAAATAAAATAATCAGATTGGTGGGTGAGGAACAGTAAGGCTGCAAAACAACCTCTATCATTTTTATTAATATTTACACATCCACAGGGTCAACTAAGGGATCAAGTGTCACCAAGGTGGAAAAATTTGGGGTAACTGAAAAATTATGGCTTACAAAGGGTGACCTTACAAAACAAGGCCTGAAGGACACATGACCCTGCAAAATATGCCAGGGAGATCACAGAGAAGCAGGAATGTGGCAGAAGAAATGTGTCTGCCATTATACTGAGAACTACTAGACTTCGTTTGCTCCATTCCTAAAAGCCTTTTAAGACACAAGCAGGGAACCACATTTCAGTTTAGGATAGTGGATAAATTATTTGGATTTTAACTTAAAGGCAGAGGGCTTCCTTCTCAAGCAAGGCATGTGCAGTAAAGAAAAACTTCATCTCTGACATTCCTAAAACCACCTCCCCCAAACATCTGGGTTCACACAACCATTAAATGACTATTGTTTCAACATGATGGCTGCATTCACCTTCCACATTAAATCTTGATTTTTCTTTGCAAACCTTGGTAAGTAGGATCACAAATCATGCAAGGATGTATTTGATAGATTTGTAGTTTATCTAGATATGGGTGTCCAGGCACTGTGCCTTAGCCAACTCACCATGACAGTAAACCAGGATGTGGTAATATAACCCCAATCATAACCCCAATAGGCCTAAGCTACTTAAAGCATGTGGTTTGTAGCTCCTTGCATCACAAAACACATTACTTTTATCCGTAGTTTCATGCTGCAGTTTGCGAATCCAGCCTATAAGGACAGACCAGGGTCTGCCTGTATCAAAGACAATTCACTCTCAGGTCTCCGATTAGCAGCAGACGAACATGGCATAGGGCCCTCTAGGCCTCTTCTACTGTGAATGTCAGGCACTTTCTCTTTGACAGCCTGGCACCTTTCCTCCTGAGCAATTTAAACATCGATTTGGTGTGTGCCCCCATCCGCCATCACCAAGGGACGCTGCAGCATTTTGAAAGAGGGGCATTGAACAGAAAGAAAAAGAGAGAGGGAAAGAAATTGGACGTGCATAATTTCTCTGCCTTCTTACACCAAAATTTGATAGCAGCCTTAAAAAGAAAAAAAAAGAGGAAGTGCCATGAAGCACACCAATTGCAAAGGGGTTTGTGTGTGTGCGTGTGTATGCCCCACACCATGACATTCACTATAAGTCACAGCAGGCCAGGGGCTCAATGGGAATTAACAATTCATCAAGGACCAAATGATTCTAATGTTATCAACACATCTTTTCCCCTTTGGCATATGAGCGCAGCCGACTTATGAAGACGGAGGCAATCTATTTGGTGATTTTCAGCCTTTGTTACTGAAAGCTGCCGCATTTTGATGTATAAAGACTCACGCCATTAAGCCGCAGGATGGAAATGTCCCGTGGGTTTGCCAAGTTGCATCGCCTGTTATTCCATTTTTTTCTAAATAATAATAATAAAATGAACTTGGAAAGTAGGGCCCATAAGATTTTTTAATGTGGTTTCTGTTCTGTTCCCAGTAGGAAGAGCAGAAGGAGAAAGGAGGAGGAGGAAGAAGAGGAGGGGAGGAAGGAGGAGGAGGAGAAGGAGAAACAAGAGCAAGAGAGTCCAAAAGCAAAGTACACCTTTCCAGCAACACAAAATAAAACAATTCTTGTATAAGCCCATTGTAGCTCTCAGTTTGCTTCCTACACTGTACCTCTGATTTCACCATTCTAGATGTTAGAACAATAGAGTCCAAAAGCAAAGTACACCTTTCCTTTCCTTTCCAGCAACACAAGATAAAAAAAGTTCTTGTATAAGCCCATTGTAGCTCTCAGGTTTCCTCCATGCACTTTACCTCTGATTTCACCATTCTAGATGTTAGAAGAGATGAAGTTGTGCATACTGGCGCACATCCGTGGTCTGTCTAGTCCATATTGCCAACACTGACAGGCAGCTGCTTTCCAAGTTTCCTAGCAAATATCTGGCTTTGCCCTGCCAAGAGGTGCTAGGGATCAAAAGGTACACCATTCTGCACACTGTACAAAGCTGCTACCATTGCTCCTACAGACTCAAAAAGCGCCCTCTAACCAGTATTACCAGCACTGACTGGCAGTTCTTTCCAAGACTTCAGAGCTGAGTCCTTCCTCTCCTCCACATGTGACTCTAACCCTGGTATCTTCTGTCTTTTTCACAAAGCAGAAACATAAAAAGTACTTTATGCTACATTAGACCCTTGCACTACCCAGCCTAATATGATCAACAGAGACTTGCAGCAACTATCTCTCCTTTTCACACCTGGCTATCCATGACTTTCTGAATGCAAAGCAACTTCCACTGAGCTGTTGTCTTTCTCTTAAAAACATAAGACTTCAGAAAGCTTCCTTATATCAAGACAGTGGTCTTGATTTCTGGTCTCTTTCACTCAGTGTTGGCTACACCATCTGGAAACAGCTTTCCAAGTTCTCAGATGAAATGTTGACCCAGCCCAACTTGGAAAAATTAAGGATTAAACCAGTAACATATAAATAGGTTTACACAATGGGCTTAATCCAGATAAATAAAGTATCAGAAGATGGGTTAACACAACATACTACGCCTGGTTAGAATTAACTTGGTCAGGTGTTCTGCAGCCTAGTTGGTTAGTTCAATGCATGATGTAAACTCTGTGAAGGATTCTTTCAGTAACCAGATTAAATAGATTATTTGCAATGTAAGGATTTCACTACTGCTGATATGAAACCTGGTCTAAAAACTGTTATTACTTTTCCCATTGTTTTTTTTTCCTGTTACTGTACCATTTTTTTCCTTTCTGTGAAAAAAACCCTTTTTCTATCTTTTTTGTCACTTTGCTGGTCCAAAACAGCAGTCTACCAACTGCCTCTGCTCGTCAGTTTGCAGTGGAGATAGGAAAAGAACCATCATGGGAAAAAAGGAAGTTAAGTTCATTTCTCCCAGTATTAATGATTATTAAGGAACTATTTGTCCTCTTGGAGAAAGTCAATAAAATTATATTTTCTTCCACTATCCCAGCTTTCCACATATAGCTCTATTTTAAATAATTTTATTTAAAAAGGAAGCAAAACAGATCTTCTTCTTAATACATTTTGCTAATGTATTAACATTTCTCAGAGAGGGATTGGGTACTTAGATATTGAGATATCTTTTATCAGTCAAAATTTTCCTGCCATATCTCTTTCACGCAATTTTCAGCTAATTATATTAAGCTTGTCAGCAGGTGTAATCCACTTATTGCGAGAAAAAAAATAGTTGGTTTCAGTGACTGAAAAAGTGAGAACAACCATATTTAATTGGTATGTGATCTGGGTAGTGGCATGAAGAGTATTTTATGTACTGGAGAAAAGGGTGGGTCTTCTACCCTTTTTCTTCTTCCAAAATGTAAAGAGAAAAACCTGCTTAATCCAACATGCTAAATCTCAAAGAAACAAACAACCACACTTTTTTTTCCAAAGCAAAATGATTCAGGCTTTTGCTTCTCAACCAATCTCATACAGTTTTCAGTTTCTGCAAAAGTTCACGCAAAGGCAGTGAATTAAAATGCAGTCCAGATGGAGAAATTCAGACAGCAAAAAAATTAGAAGACTCTTGCAGTTTTCACCTTTCTAAAAAAGTTTTCACCTTTTCTTGGGCTGCCTGCTTTTTAATGTGTGCATGTACTGTATCTGTCAAGCCAATGCCTTCTGCCAACCTTTTTCAAACCAGAATTGTAAGCTTACGGAGGTGGGGCTTTGGAGGGAGTGATGGGGTCTCAGAAATAAAGGGTGGAGCCTCAGTCAGCCAGGTAAAGGTTTCCCCTGCCAATCGTGTCCAACCCTAGGGAGTGGTGTTCATCTCATAGCCGAAGAGCCAGCATCATCCAAAGATGCTTCCATGGTCATGTGGCCACATGACTATACACCGAGGCACACAGGCACTGTTATCTTTCCCACTGAAGGCGATACCTATTTATCTACTTGCATTTTTACATGCTTTCGAACTGCTTAGGTTGGCAGGAGTTGGGATGAATAACGGGAGCTCACCAGGAAGGAGTAAAAGCTAATTAATCAGAGGGCAGATGATAGGAATCCAGGGAGATGACCTAATGCAAATGGATAGAATTTAGCCAAGTAGAAATTAATCTGTCTTCTTGTCCTGATATCATACATTGCCCACCACCACCACCACCCCTGTGATTCAAGAGAGAGGGGAAAAAGCTAATATTCTGAAACTTGACTCTCAAATGGAGCCGAGCCAAACTTAATTTTTGACATACACACAATGCTTCCTTTCTATTCCTCACTGCACATTTTATTTCCTGACAAATGAGCAAGCTGATGCAAGGACACGCTGAGAGTAGTTCAGCACTGGAAAAATTAAAATCAACCAAACCAAGCCCCAAATCAACAGAATCAGTTGGATTTATTTGCCTAGGTGTCATTTGCAAACTTGGACCCAAAGTTGGAGCAGTTGGGTGCTGAAAATGCAAAATCCTTCTCAGTGAAATTTATTTCTTAATCTAAACTCTAGCCACTCTGCCCTTTCTATTAAGGACGTGGGTGCCTTAAAAGCCATGATTTGTTGAAACTTTATGAATAAGCCACAATGCCCTGGGGTTGTACAAGATGCCACCTTACAAAGGCTGGCTTTATCGAACACACAGTTCCAAAGTCAAGCAATCTTCATGAGGCCAATGAACTTGAATTGAAATTAACATGAACTCAGCCTGAATATCTACTTAAATCAAACCAAACCCTTCGACCTCAAATTAAAATTTGAAGAGTACCAAATACTTAGATTCAGATACTTTATTGGCCAAGCATGATAAGACACACAAAGAACTTGACTTTGGCACAGCAGCTCTTAGTGCACTTGCAAGACAACAGTAATAACATAAACAGATAAAATTATATATTCAACAGTAAAATGTGCTTCCAAAATTTGCAGCCAGTGGAAAAGGAAATATAGGAAAGTAGAATAGAAGCCACAATCTATTGATCAATGTATATACACATTAGAAAGAATTTCTGGATTACTTAGACTGGAAAGGTAGACTTAGTAGCATTTTAATCACCCCCTCATATTTCTTGGGATTCCACACCTTGCCCACCACTTTGTATCAACTGCCAGACAGAACTTTTTTGGATATTGGGTATTTTTAGACGGTAAGTAATTAAAACAGTTAAATTGTAGAGTTTGGCAACATGGGTCTCATAGAAGAAAGTGGCTTTTAAAGTATCGGTCTGTTGCTTCTTGACTGAGTAATTCCCCAGTACTGTTGTACGGAGGGAATAAAAAGAAGAAAAAAAAGCTGCTTCCAACTGATGCAAGGAGATAAATTCCCCCTACTGTGGTGAATACATGCCCATAACTCAAAAACAATGAAATGATTGGACCTAATTTTCCCAAAGGGACCAATTTTACCCCAAAAGGGAGTTCACCCCAATATTGGTGAAAGTCAATTTGGTATGAGTTTCACCAGGAGGGTTTCCCGTCATAATCCCGAAAGAATGGTTGTTCAATAAAAAAACAAAACAAAAATATAGACATGGAAAAATTCCCATTGCAAACAGGGAGTCTCCTCTCTGAATTAAATTGAGATGTTATGGTGCTTTTTCCATACTCCCCTGGAGGAAAAATAACAATTACTAAATCACAACCTTAGTAAAGATGCAGCCAGTCTTGCTGCCGTTAATGTCAAATATTGTCCCCCTCCTGGCCTATATCTTTTTTCAGGGTTCCTTACTACAACAATGAAGCTTAAGTTGAAGACAGTAACAAATTGAGGTATGATAATTTTCCTGCCTTAGTTGATCTTGCAGTTGAAGAATACATCTGGTTGGAGAAAAGCATTCCCTGATCTTTATATTTCACTTTTCTGTTGGCAATTGAGGTTATTAAAAAATAAGGTTCTTGCACATTCAAATCAATACTGTAGCGAAAACTCTGTTGTAGGGATCATTAAGTAGGAAGCTCCATCCTTTCCAAACCCATTAAGCTCCACCCCTCTGGTGTGTAGCCACTCCCCTTTCCTTGAAGGTGGAGGGACTCAGTCACAGTGGTGATGGGGGCACCATTGAGAAGACCTGAAAGACCAGATTAGAGACAGATCATCATGGAGAATATCCATCTATGTGGTCACCAGGAGTCAAAAATAACTTGGTGATGCATAATTGATATTTCCTTGAAATGTGGAGAAATAGACACTTCTGCCTGCCCTTTAGTAGCAATGATGGGGAAAGCAAAAGAGTTATAATTCTGTTCTTTGCTTAAGCCCATCCAAGAAAGGCACATACAATCAGTGCTAGTCTTTCTATCCTTACCAGAACTTTGGGAAGACAAATTGGTTTTGGCACATTCTATGGAATTTCCTTTCTCCGTGGAAAGCTCTAACAAATTTGGGCTTCTCAATTTATACCAGTGGTAAACTTCTGTAAAAGGTGCCCCAAACAAATGCAGAACAATGAGAAAATGCCAGAGAGAGGTCAATGGTTGTTCATCCATCTGATATACTGTAGATGTAGAATGTACACATTTTCTGAATCCTTAAAGAAGTCTATGGAATCCATTAGAGACTGATGTCCTGGAGAGGAATTAGAACCTGATTTTCCCAGCTCAAGTGCTGCCTCTCTTTATACATATCAGGGCTCATACCCACTTGTTTCACTATCTGACTATCTTTATATACATCTCTTTTATTTCAATTAGGTTCATCCAAAGCATGAAGTTAGTTGTGAACCTGTCAACCCAAATTCTAAAAGAGGACATTTTCTATCCTGTTAATCCTTTTTATGTCTGTCATAGGGCCAGCTCTAC
>JANHZU010004680.1:22993-41024 GCA_032468055.1 Acrochordus granulatus
AAGGAAGGACGGAAGGAAGGAAGGAAGGAAGGAAGGAAGGAAAGGGTATCCAATACTATCAACCAGAGAAAATCTGAAAGGAACTGCTAGGCTCCACTGGATGACCATCCTGCAACTTTGCTTTCTCCTGGTCCTGTCTGTAGACATTTTGACAGGTCACCTACAGAATCTTTTCTCATAAAAAATACATAGTGGGGACTCAGTGAGAAACAAGCTTCTCTAAACTGAAGTTTATGACATTGGGAAAGTCTCCTAAGAACATTTAAAACAGCCTCCTGACCATAAGACAATTTGGTCTGCATAGTCAGTGCAAAGAAAGTATTACGTATGGCTTTAAAAAAAATGAAGAAAGAAAGTAGCTAAAAGTTCATGTTTCTTAACTGCCAGCCTGACATGTTGTCTACTTTTCAACATTTATACACTGGGAGAGGTAAAAGTCAAACGAAGTTAATATTCTAAGCTGCTTCTGTTTCAACCTATTAAAAGACATATTATTTAGTTCAAGCATCAGAGAGCATATGGTGTTCAACACTAGAGATGTTCAAGGAAAAGCTGCAAGGAGTTTTGGCTGACGGCAGGAGATATTGTAAAAAGGAAATGTTGCAAGATCCAATTCCAGACGCTCACTTTTACTAGTGAATATTCACTCCCAAATCTACCCAAATTATCAATGAATTATCGAGAAACTTTTAGATGTAGTTACAGCCATCCATTCCAGATGTGATTCTCCTGCACATTTTTAAATCTGAAAATGTTGCAGCATGCTCCTATAATATACATACATACATACATACATATAATCAGTGCATGGGTGGGTGGTGGGTGAATTAAAAAGAAATCAATAAAGAGTCCTGTTCTTCCCAGATATAACTCCAGCAAGGCCTTAGTTCTAACAGTAGCAAATAATTTCTTTGTGGGAAGATTTACTGAGGCAGGGTTAACCCTGTGAGACCTGAGCTCCGTAAGATAACTAGAATATATGTCACTAAGGTGTATGCTAAAGTGGGAAAGGGTTATCCTTCCCAGAAAAATGCCACTTCAAAAGTTACTAGCACTGAGGAAACTATGAGAGAAAAGAGGATGTATTTAGAACATCTGGCCCAAGGCAGAAAATAAAAAGAAACACAAACTTTGAAAAAAAAGGAGCCAAAAAAAGGTTGCATGAAAAAATATTCTCAGTTTCTCAGATCAACAATAGACAGAGGAATAATGGGGAACCCCAGATAAATTATGGGGTCTCCATTACAAGATGTTAGGGGAAACTGCACAGTTGAACACATACTCACTCCAGAATGTAGCCAATCAATGCCTAAATTGGTATCTGCCATCGATGCTTCAATCTGGATTCCTATACTGAGCAAAAGGTGAGACTGGATGGCCTCACTGGTCCCTCTCAACTCTAGCATCCAATCCTGGAACTATTGGGAGGGGGGCACTGAACTGAAGAAAAATGATTTCTGAGCTGCACCAAACTCCAGAAAAATGAACATTTTGAGAAAGACTATTCATTGCATTTCATCCACCAAAATTTCTGCTAGATCAAAATTATATTTTTATATCAGGATACCAAATAACTCAGCTTGGATAATAAACATTAATCCCCTCCTATATAATTAGGAGCAGAGTTCAATCCCTGGATTAAAAAATAAACTCTGGAAACTTCAATTATCTTCTGAACAATATCCAGCCTAAAGAATACCAGACAAATTGTTGGTAATTCCCCATCATGGGGAAACGAGGGAGGCTGAGGCTAGAAGGAGCAGCTTTTCACATGAGGTTCAGCTTGCTCTGACCTCATTGGTTTTCTGAAAACTGGTCCAACTGGAGCTCTTCTGGGGTCCTTTTTTTAAAAAGTGCCTTAAGAACTCTTAACTGTTATGGTTCTGCTCTTTTAATTTGAAATGATAATGCTCAAGGGTCTTTCGTTTGACTATTATATTGTTGTACTGTGGACATTTTATTCCTTTAACCCAAGACTCAGAACACTATACTGGGTCTGAAAATCTAATAAATAAGGAAAAGAAAAGAATATCCAATTCTACTTCCAATTTCTTTAAAAACAAAACTCTGGAGCAGTAAATCAACTTTGGGTAGGCAGCTCTAGAAGCTGCAAAAAACAGGAAGACAGGTGAGTGGATTCAGCCTAAGAGTGTGAATTGCTGATCATTATTTTAAAGATGAAAAAAGTCCTTAATTCTGCAGTTCAGAACATGATCCTTTTCTTTGCACTATATACAGAAAGAGTTCTAGATGGAAAATCACAATCCTTAAATCTTCCACCACTTTGCATTGTTATGTAATTTTAAAAGCCGTGTTAGTGCTTGCTATGTCTCATGCCCACTCTTTGCTCTAATATGACTGGCCAGTTAATATTTAATTTCCTTGCAAAAAAATGCTTAGTCAATATACTACTGTCACTTAGAGAGAAACATACAGAGGCTGATATTTATTTTTTAATAAAAAATCAAGGTCCAAATCAGCAGCAACAACTGAGAGTTGGGAGCAGGGGTCAATTTTTTAAGAAGCAAATTTCAGGATCTCATAAACATCCTTTTTACAGAGGGTGTCTTGTGCTTTCTGTCACAGTTCCAGGCCTGTAAAACTTTTGCATGAAGCCCAGGTGCAAGAGAGAGAGGCTCATGGAGAAGAATTTCAGCAGGAAACATCATCAAGATATAAACAGCATCAGAGGTTTTGAAACTTCATTAGCACCACACTAAAAATGTGAAAAGTTTCTATTTGGAGGTGATCAAATGCACCCTTGAAAACAACCTATTTCTCATCCATCCCCTTGGCACTTGCTTTGTTTCCCTTCTTCCCCTCCAGAAGATCCTGGTTACATTTGCACAGCCAAGTTGCCTAGAAGTTAACCTTAATTTATTCAGTTACCTCTATTTTCTGGTGTACTAACTCTTACATTAACTTTTACACTAATATTAAACCACACTCATGAAACCTTCCCTCTGCTCCATCCATGACAAGTACAACTTTCTTGGATTTCATTTACCAAAATGAACTCCAGGGCCCATCAGCCTGTTCCCTCTTCATCCTGATCTTGAGAGATAACAGACAGAGCCACAGAATGGGCAACTGGCTGGTAAAAGGTATTTCATCCCACAGAAGGAGAGGAGAGGTGGGAAGTGTTTCAGAAGGGATCCTCCCTGATTTTCCAGAGGGTAAAAGGAGAGAGGAGAAATACTTTCAGCTTGCAAGATTCTGTTTTCATAAACTTACAATAAAGAGTTAGTACTCAAAGCTGAACTTCTTGTCTGGACTACCTCAAAAGACTGACAAGTAATGTCTATTCAAACAAACTATAGAGAAATGCCAGGAAGAAAAGATGGTTAATAGCCCCAGCATCCAAAGGCTAATTTCCCAAGGATAAAATCAGGTGTGTAAGAACTTCTTTATCTGACAATTGGTGCATCTATCTAGGGATTATATTTGCTGGCATATGCTCTTCAAATACATTTTTTCTCATCCTAGGAATAAAAGAGTTTGTGGGGAATAAAGAAATATGTTAGGGATAAAGAAGATTAAATTTTCTCAAGATAGGGGACCATTAAAGTCTACTTCAAGGGAGGAAGAATGAGCAATTAGATAGGCAGTGGGCAGCAATATTCCTTCTAGACCTTAAATCCATCCTCTTTGGATTCTAGCTCCACCTGTCACCTGCCTGACATCCACCTACCTTTAACATGTGCTCTCCTGAGGCTAATGGACAAGGCTTTTCACAAAGATGGCTACCCATCCCTGCTTTAGCCTCACCACTTGTTCTGCAAATCTTCCTCTGAGTAATTGCTGAAAAATTACAGGATGCTCTTAGAAGTAGGATGCAATTCCTATTTTTTTGTTTTTTAGAAAAAGCTTTTACAAAGTTTTTATCAGCTGCTCTTGGAGGAATGGGAAATTTCAAACTACCACAAAATCCTTGCTTTCATCCTTCACCAAGTAGAATGCTCTCATGTTCCAAGAAGACCAGGCAAGATTCCCTCAATCATTCCAACTTAAACACAGTTTATCCTAAAAGCGGGGGGGAGGGGAGCCAGATGAAATTTGGGTTTCTTTTCCATGCAACAAAATACCCTCCCTTTCTCCTTCCCACTCACCAAGCCAAGCATTTTTTCTGAATCTGTGCCTTGCAATCAACTCATTAGCATTTCTTGATGAGTGAATTATATAATGTTTACATACTGAAATTCCATTACTTAATTGTTTCACTACTGAAGATTACATTTTTGGGGGGAGGTCTCATTTTTTGCATAGTTCCTAGAGATAAACTCATTGGCCTTAATTATTCATTTGTATATGCAGTTATTTAAAGATGAATGCCCAGGAGATTCTGTTGAATCAAAAGAGGAAAAATGCTGACAGTATGGAAGCAGGGAAGCTTTTGGGATGATCTATCCCCACGGGGGAGGGCTTTCCAAAATGACAACCAGAGACAACACACAAGCCCCAATATTTGTCAACAGGAAGTACTTTGCTGCCATATCTGGTTCATGTTTTAGGTTCGTTAAATGTTTAGTGTCTATTCATAAGCCATGACATAGGGCCTAAGGTGTTGTGTGCTAAGTCAATGATGATTTATTCAGGAAGAAAAGGGTATGATGGGTGATACCCCTCTGGCAAAAGAGCATTTATGGGAGAACATAAATTTAAGAGATTTAGGACAAGATATCCCATCAGCAACATTCTCTAATTCAATCCATCTTCTAAATATTAGCATCATATGGACTTCTTCAAGATTCCAAGGGAGGACAACTAACAGCTCTTGATACAGCAAGACGACAGCTTCCATTGTCCTCAGCCATGGTGGCAAAAACTAGACCTTGAGGCTACCCATCCTCCATTGATCTTCTCTATGTGAGAGCATGCAAGAGAAGAGCACATACTCAAGAGCATTAAGCTGCAGGGGAGCTGCTTGTTGATGACCACAACTTTCACAAGTCCTAAGTAATAACCATGGATGCAAGAAAGTCTAGAACAACTAGAGTGGACCAACTCCCCTCTTAATGATAGGAAGAAAAGAAAGCTTCTGACACAAAGTCCAAAACATTTAGAGTTACTCACAAGTTCTTGACTTTGGGAAGGGGAGGGGAGGGAGAGGAGAGGAGTCCTTTATGCAGTGCAATTCCAGGGAGAAAGTAAAATTTGCATATGAAATGCCTAACACCTCCTGAAGAAATGCAGTTCGACTTTGAGCTGAATAAATGAATTGAGGATTCTTTCTTGCCGGATGGATAGGGACACCAAGGAGGGAAAACGCAATTGGATTTCATTCTCCTGGCACCCTTCCCCCCCACCCCTGACAATGTAATACTGTTTCATGGGCTAGTGAGGAACAGATCTCTGGAGATCCCAAGAGCATTGAGCCCTTTGGTAATGAATTCCTAATACTCCACACTCCCGTCGAGCGCTTTCCCTTTGAACGAGGGTCATCTGTCAAAATCGAGAAGAGGAGAACCAGGAAAGAAATGCAAGACAGCTGATCCTGGGATGGCTTTCAGTTCAAAAATAAAAAAAAATCCTTAGAAAGAGCGCCAAAAGAAGTGACCAAGGGCTGGAGCCTTGGCTCTAGGTGCCTAGCATGCTTCCATTATTAAAAGATTATATTCTATCAGTAAGGACTTTTTTTTTCAGAGCTCAGTTTATCTTGGAAAGTCAGAGGGAAGAAAAGATTAACACCTAAAGGAGGGCGGAAGACCACCAGTTTGGAGCTCAGCCTCTGGAATTTGAGAGATTTGACTCCTTATTCCCCTCCACCTGCCTCCCCCAGCAGGAAAAAGGGTCTAAAAGAGTGGATATTTTTGTTGAAAGGATGGATGCTGAATCTGTGCTTTCCTTCCACCATCTTTCTGGTGTCTCTTTGGATGGCCACATTTTTGCTAATTAGATTTCAGATATAGTAGCCCTCAGCTCAAAACCATTTGTATAGTGACCATGCAAAGTTAAAACGGGACTGAAAAATGTGACTTACAACTCGTCCTCACACTTACAATCATCACAACAATGCTACAGTCACATGGTACAGTCTTGGGCACTTGGCAACTGGCATGTATTTACAGTGGTTGCAGCCAGGATCACTTGATTACCATTTGCAACCTTCCTATCTGGCTTCTAACAAGCAAAGTCAATGGAGAGAGCTGGATTCATTTAACAATCCTAGGATTCACTTCACAACTGCACTGATTTGTTTAACTATGGTAAAAAGGTCATAAAATCTGACATGACTCACTTAACCACCACCTTGCTTAACGATAGAAATTCTGGTCCCAATCATGGTCCCAATAGTGGTCATAAGTCAAGGGTTACCTGTACTGTACCTGGCCTGAATGGGCAAGTAAACACCACCCCCACCCCAAGACATTAAACGTCTATATCTCCCTCCTCCCAACATTGGCAAAGTTCAGATATTATGCTAAGCACATTTTTTTAAAAAAGGTCTGCTTTGTTGACTGAGCCACCAATGCTGTATCAGCCTACAATATCATTAATTATCAAGAATAAAGATTTTTATTCCCCATCCCTTTACAACTCCAGAAGATGGATTAGCACATCACATTCAGCCAAGAGTAGAGAAGCCATGTGTTAGTTTAGCATGCTTTGAGAAGGTGGTCTCAACATTACTGATGCAAGTAATCTTCTCTCAACAGGTCCATTCACAAGCAAACACACACAGCCTCTTCTTTTACCCATCAGCACCACAGAATGAACTTTACCAGGTTTGCCTGGGGGGAAAAAGGAAACAGTGGGGTTTCCTCTCCTCCCCCCAACCAGGAAGAGGACCTCTTTTTCAGTCGCAGCAGAAACATTTTCAGCCCTTTTCCTGGGAGGAAAGGGGCAAGGTGGGCCCCTCGTAACCGCAAACCAGTTGATGAGTGGGATGAAAGAAACAAAACACAGCTGGGCTAACTCTGGATCACAAGACCTGTGCAGAGCATGTACACATTGGTCTCACATCTCCCAAAACAGGTGTTGAATTATCATGTATACATCCATGCACCAGTGGAGAATCCCCATAGATGGGAGAAACTGAGATGCTCAAGATTTCCTTCATACAGGTCACATTTGCAGGATGGGGATGACCTGGTCATCTCTTCCCTGATCAAATGACTTATTGCAAGATGGCCAGATTTGGGAGTAGAATGTGTCTGTATGTGTGAGTGCGTATGCGTGTGTGCTGGAAAGGAGGCAGGCAGATTGTGATTTCCTGTAAAATTTTAAATAAATAGTTTTCAAAAATAAGGAAAAATCTGTGGTGGTCTGATCAAGGTTAGTGACCCTGCAAATGGAATCAGATAGCCTTCCCACCCAGTCTCTGCCTTTGCTAGCCCCACATGACCAAATATTAAAAAAAAGGTTGCAACTACATTCCTAGAGAGCCCCACTCTTATAAGGCCTCTCCAGGAATTTGCCTCTGTCTTGGAAGAGACAGATATGCCTTCTAGTATATTTTTGTCTCATTGAATTGGCAAAGAGTGTTAGTTTAACCTCCAATAAATCTAGAGCTGTTCTAGGCTAAAACTAACACCCCTGGATTAATTGTGGGGCACATTAAATAAGCTAAGGTTTCTGCATAACACATTCCTCCCATCCTGGGCACATTCCTTTATGAGGAAATGTGTGACTCCATTCAATCTGTGGAAGACAGGGGAAAGGGAGAGACAAAACAGAGGGCAAAACTCAGGAGATCCACGGCAAATTCTTGTTGGACATGTTAATGACACCGTTTGTAATCTGTCACTCACCAGAAGGTTGCAAAGTCCAAACTGTTAACTGACGCTCCCGTTCACAACTGTCGCACATTTTTGCAATTTAATATTTTCACACACAAGCACATCATTATCTTGGAACCTGACACTGCAAAGATTATTCTATATTTTTATTTCCTTCTACGAGTTGTATCCCCTGTTCCTCCACCTCCTGACTAGGATTCAAGGCATGAGTTTTGGCTTTTTAGTTTTAAAATAATAAGTTTTCTTATTAGGACCATTAGGAAAAAAACTAACAACTTGCATGGGAACTAGGGTAAATTATTTTTTCCATTGCCCTTTTAGAATTCCATATAAAGCCACTTCCACCATAACATGGGGTTGTTTCACCCTCCTGTTAATTTTGGACCCCTGTTTTGTTCAACTGCTTCCTGTCCTGGTGCCTGTAGATAACGCAGGTGAAATTCTCATGGGGAGGGGAGAGTAAAAATGTTCTTGCACTTGTAGTAACAAATAGCCAAAGTGTGTATATGTGCACGCATGTGTGAATGTTTTCTTTCCTTGTATCACTTTTACACAGTGGTCTCCAACTTCCCTGGTTTTCTTCCTTGTTTTCTTCTGCAGAAACCACCAACAATAAAATTGCAGGCAGCCATTCTCTTCTTTGCCACTGTCAAATTGCTTCAAAATGACACCCCAAAAAATTAAGAAGAAATTCTAAATCTCCCTAAAAATGATATTTCGAACAAACTAACAAAAATAACAGGGGAAGAAGAAAAATGGTGAGATTGGCTCAAAATAAAATAAAAAGCTATGCCATTTTTTAGTTTTTTTCCTTCCAACATCTAAACCTTGAACCATGGACTCCTGGGTTAAGGCTTACACTGCCATTTTTTCTATATTGAAAACTGAAGAAACCCAGAGCACAGCCTAACCCTGAGCAAAATCTTTCAAGAAAACAGTTGTACAGAAATCTAAAGAAAAGGCTGTGTGTTCTGCAGAAAAGTTGCAAACATTAAGAAAGTTAACAAAGACAGATTATTTATATAGATGCTATACTTTTCCATGTGCCACCTATCAAAGGCTGCTTACAAAATCCCACCACATACACTTCAAAATGCAATTTAGAAAAAAAGAGCCGCAGTTAAATACCGACCAAACATAAAGTCAACTGACTTATTTATGTATGTAATTTATTGGTTGGCTCTCAGTGCTGGCTTTCCCAAGGCTGTGTGTGACCAAATATCCTAAATGCTTTATTAAAAACCAATGTCTAGAAATATAGCTAAAACAGCAGCCTAAAAGAGAAGAGACAGAATAGAACTACTTCCATTCAATCTAACACACTATTCAACACAACCTGTTTCAAGAATGTTAAGAGGTTTGCTAAACAACAGGGAAATTTAAAATGAAAAAGACAGATGAAAACATACGAAAAACATTTAGAATTTGCATGGAGGTTGCTCTGCTGAAAGTCCTATCTAGATTTCCTAAAGGAGAGAAATGTAGGATTTTGGAAATTAGCACTGGAAAAAAATATATTCATCTATTACTGTAATTATAGGAAGAGCAAATAATGTTTTCAAAGAAATTCAGGAATTCTGCCGGTACAGGTAGTCCTCAATTTACAACCATTCATTTACCAACCATTCAAAGTTACAACAGCATTGAAAAAAGTGACTTATAATTAGTTCTTGCACTTACAACCATTGTAGCATCCCCACGGTCATGTGATCAAAATTTGGGCACTTGGCAACCAGCATATATTTATGACAGTTGCAGCATCCCAGGCTTATGTGATTACCATTTGTGACTTTCCCAGCTGGCTTACAACAAGCAAAGTCAATGGGGGAAGCAGGATTTGCTTAACAACCACATGATTTACTTAATTGCAGTGATTTGCTTAACTGTGGCAAATGGGTATGATTCATTTCTGTCTTGCTTAGCAATGGACATTCTAGTTCCAATTGTGGTTGTATGTCAAGAACTACCTGTAGTGTCTTGTCTTCCATCCATTCCATGGACTTCTAAGCACTATATTCACATGTTGTTTTCTAAAGATATCTACTGTATTTTATTGGGTTAGAGGGCTGGGCAGATGTTAGGAAAATTGCCAGAGAAATTCATAGGTGAATGGAAGTAAAGACTGGGAAGCATAATTTAAGTGCACTGAATGCAAGGACAGCTTGGAAGAAGGCAGTATCCACCAGAAGCTAAAGAGAGTCTGGAGCAGAAGTTAGTTGAGATGGTCTACCGAGTGATCTGGTGAAGATGGGGAGATATACAAAGGAAAAATAGCCTCTCACACAGTAGCAAGGGCAGAAGAAGGAAACAACTCATGTTAACCCTCAAGCAAGAAAGCAGAATTTGGGGTGTTTGAGCAAAACAACCATATGATGGCTTTTTCTGATGGCCTTGTCTACAAATAGCTAAAAAACATTGGCTGAGTTTTCTCAGCACCTGACTCAAACTAGCTTAGTCCGGCACATTCCACAGATCCAACCAATGGCTCTGAGAAGAATAGGAGACAGCAGGGCCTATATCACCATTCTCCTGTCCAGAAGCAAGAAGAACAGGGTACATCTCCTGATCACCTCTCAAATGAAATGTAATATCAGTCAGATAAGAGGAATTAAATGGTATACGTCACACTCACTGTCCTCTTCCACATTTGCCACCAGATGCAAATGATGTAAATGTCTCATGGTAGGACTGGCCCAGGAAAAATGAATGTACAGAGGAATTGATAGTCAGAATAAAAATTTGAATTTATTAAATCTGGGATTGTGATACTCTCAAATTTGGGAAGCAAAAAAAGAAAGAAAATCATAGAGAGTTTTGGACCCCAAACAACTGCCTTAAAAAAAAAAGCTTACATTTTATACTAGCAACATGCAAGCTTCCCAAGACGCTGACAAACTTTATCCATCAAGGTTACGAGGGTGGGTCTTGGCTCCTAAGCGCTGTTTACCACTTCCCATTAATTACGCCTTTCAAGTCAAACAAGCAGGTTTCGTTAACTTTGTCTATGCAAAGCTTTGCAACACATTTTCTCGCTACATTGTTTTGATAGGTTTGTGAATGTGTTAATAGCACTTTAAAAAAAATTATAGCAAAGCCCATGTTTACTTAGGAGTGTTGGGAAGCCGTGATACTTCCCGAAAGCAAAAACAGCAATTTGAGTGATTCTCTTTCCACGGTAATAGATTCAAAGCAAAGGATTAATTATTTTAATTCACAGGATGGTTTGTTGCATTGTTAAGGAGAACCACAAGTGGATTGGATGGGCCTCTCTCTTTCTTGAAAAAGTGCTCCAAATGGTAATGATATATCACAAATTCAAAGAAGTAAGTAAGCCAACCAAACTAAAACTCAAAGCTCTGGTTCACTCCGGCTGTGACAAGAAAGAAAGAAACATTTCCATTTTTTTCTATTAGTCTTCCTTTACTTCTTAAACAATCTCTACCACATCTTTTAAGGGGAAGGAAATTAACAAGATCAGCTTCAAGCTGGGTCAGTAAACGTAAAGGTGCATAAATTCCCCACCTCCTAACATTATGTTGAATTATGCTCCTTTTCCTGCTTACTGTATTCATTGTTAAACTGCTTTTTTTATTTTGTGACTTATATAAGTCAGAGAAGATCTATAGGGGCCCTAAAGGGTTGAGGTGGTCAAAGGGAAAAAGGAAGAAATGCAGAGGAATGCTGATTTTTCAGATTTGTTGAATGCTGCCAGAAAAGCTGGCCTTATATTATTGGTCCTACAAACATGACATTTATTCAAATTGTCTACACGAATGTCTCATGTCCCATATGACAATGATTTGAGAAAACTGCACTAGCCAAACATTATCATCATCACGGTTTGTCTTTGTTCAAAACCAATATTAGTACTTAATTGTATCCTGCCTTTATTTTTTTATAAATAACTCAAGGCGGTAAATATATTTAACACACCTCTTCCTCATCCTATTTTCCCCACAACAGCAACTCCGTCAGGTGGTTGGGCTAAGAAAGGAGGACTGGCCCAAGGTCACCCAGCTGGAAGAATCACAGTTTTGGGGGGAGGAATGCAATTTTGCCCATCTTTATTAGTCATTCTGTTATTCCAAAGTTTTCATCAGCCAAGCTGAACTGACTCCAAGTTACTCAAAGAAGAAACATATTTAAAAAAAAAAAATCAAAATGCAAACAAATCATAATTTTGGTTCTCATTCCCACTAGCTATTAAAAAATACCTTGGCAGAGGTTACTTTGCTCAGCAGACTTTTCAAAACTGATCACAGAACATCCACAGCTCTATAAAAGGATTATTTATACCAGGCTAGGAATTTTAGAAATCAGTTTTGTTTTCCTTTGATCAAATAAAAAATGGCACATGAGGCCCAGCTGGGTCGACACTGCTTCGCTTGGGACATTTGCTAGGGAGACTAAAACGAAACTACTTTTCTTCTGGAAGTAGGAAAACTGGAGTGGCCGTTTTGCATGCAATTCAGACTTTATGGCAAGGATGCTAACTTCCAGATCAGGAAGAATAAACTCAATTACAATGTATACAGAAGGGGTTGGAAAGCCAGCCCTGCCATGCCAAAAGATGTGAGCCTGCCGAGATTACATGCTTGGTTCCTCCACATTATCGAAACCAGGGTTTCTCAACCTTAGTGACTTTACAATGAGTGGACTTCAACTCCCAGAATTCCCCAGCCAGATTCTGAGAGTTGAAGATTAAAAAAACACTGGTCTAAACCTTTATTTATGGTTATATTTTTATTACAATTACTTGCATGTCACATCAGGCATCAAGCTTCTCAGCAGCTTTTTTACGTGAAGTTCATTGATATCTCAAGGGCCATTTGGTTGTCTGTCATTAAACTATGGTGTGTCAAAAGATCTTCATATGGATCCATGAGAATCAATTCAGATTGTCCTCTCTCAACTTAGCCTATCTCACAGGTTTGTTGGAAAAAAACAGAGAGAGGAAAAAGTATTCCTGAGCAAGAAGGAAAGGAGCAGGAGAGGAAAAGGAGACAATTCAGTGATTCAATGTGAAGACAATTCAATCAAATTTTCAAATAGAATTAATTTTAGGGGTGATCTTTTCCCAGAAACACAATATGTGTTTTGCCATCCATATTGAGATCATCAGTCTGATTCAGACCACTGGAATCGAAATAATTTAAATAAGAGGTTTATTTGCACCCCCAATTTAAATCAATCTCACTTGTAAAGTATGTAATTCTGTGCAGACATGTCCTAATTTAATTGTATTCAAGGGAATCAGTGGATTGTTAACAGTTCAAAGTTTAACATTTTCATCTCAAATTGGCTAACAGCCACTTCATCTCCCCTGGGGACTATTGGGAAATGTTTTCCAACAGAGGACTAGGGAATTATTTTATAATTCTGCAAATCCTACAGTCTTTTAGAGGATTGACCAGAGTTAATTTGGCAGTAACAATCATCAGCTTCCCCAAGTTATTCACAGTTTGCAAGTATATTTAGGCATCTGAAACATTAAGCAATAAAACAAGAACTTGGGATTTCAATGGCAAGATTCAAAAAACATTCCTCTAGACCTCATGATCTATGGATGCAGACAGGGCTGTGCTTCAACACTTGGACTAAATCCAGAAAAGAGCATAGAATGATCAAAAAATCCACCTCCACTGTGGCCAGCTGTTGACTTGATTTTAAAAAATAGGAAATATTTATGATCTCTGAATTGAAGGTACAGAAACACATTTAAATGTAGGGATTTGTCTCAAGACCTTTTGACTTAATCACTGGGATATGTTTGGGTGTTCAAAGAAGTAATAGTGAAATAGCTTCTGGTCTTAGGCTAAGTCCATTTTCAACTTAGTCAATAACAAAAGGAGAGAGAAGCATATGATTCAGAAAGAAAAAAATAGCAAACATGGTGTTTGTTTGGCTGCTAATAATCTACTGTGCCAATGGAAGGATAAACTGAAAACTCTAAAGAAAATCCACTGTAAATCAGTTCATAAAACATGCCTGTGAAAATGAATAGCTTTTCTTCGGGGGGTGATAAAACATTCTTAACTGAAAAGCAACAAGCCAGAAGATTTTTTTAAAAAATAAAAATAAGAATAGCAAGCTCTAATGCATGATTACAAATTATCTTAACAGTACATTTGCAAAAGGTTATAAAAATAGCAAGTAATATGCCTTGAATTCCGGAGTTAGTGGTGCGACAGCTAATGCAATAATGAATTGTTTCAAATGTTGGTGTTTAAGCCACAGAAAGCCGATTTGATCCAATTCTTTTTCCAGTAGGCCGCACTGTCATTAATGAAATTAAACATACCAATCGCATTTGTCCCCCAGGACTAGGGAACCGAAAGCTCTGGCAGTTTACTTTTTTATTAAAATAAATTGAAGACCACAAGATGGACTAACTGCAGACAGAATTAAAAAAAGAAACGTTCCACTGATATAATTAAGCCAATTTTAAGGCAGGAATGAGGTAGCCTTGATATGACATAGAGCACCCAGTTCTCCCCATTTTTTTTCCTCAAAAAGCAGACACTTAACTATTAGACAAATATTGTGTCACCCCAGCCTTCTGTCTTTTATCGAGTCATGATGGCTAAATTTTCTCTGAACCTTGTTGCCAGGATATCATGTTCATATGAAGCAGCTGATAGGCAGAGAAAAGAAAATAGACCTGGGGGTAAAATGTGTGTGAAATTAAAGGAACAGAGGAAAAAGCTTTAGCTTGGATTCTTGTGAAGCACCAAGAGTGAGTCCAATTATGGTTTGCTGAATAAGCCAGAACTGGATTTGTTAAACTACCAATTGTGGCTTATAAAATACAGTGGCCAGGTTATTGTAACTTAACAAAAGCAAGCAATGAAGTGGAGCTTAATGCCATATGTGAACCCAGCCTTATAAAAGAAGAAATAAGCCTCATCAAAGGCTTTGGCTTCTTCCCACAAACAAAAATATTTTGAAAATGAGAACTAATATTTCTGAGTTGACACAAAGACAGATCTGTCTCTCACAGATTCAGAAAAAGTAAAGGTTGAAAGGGAATTTGGAGATCATCTTGTCCAATGCACATATCCACTATAGTAGTATGCCGACAATATCAACTTCCTCCCAATTAATTGCTTTACCGGGGGCAGTCCTCACCTTATCCTCTTTTGCAGGAAAGAAACTCATCTTGAAAACTGTGACATATCTCTGCTCATGTTAAAAGTACTAATCATTTACGCATGTGCACTTGGGTGGGTAGAAAGTTCACACCCAAGCACAAGCCAAATCTTGCTGTTTTATACATTTTGGGGGGAGTGCAATGTTGGAAAGGGAAATTTAAGGGTTATTGAGTTTCCTGCCCCATCCTTGAAGAAGTAGTAGTGTTAGCAGGAAAAACTCAGAATCCAGAGAGAGAATCCATTTTTCCCATGAAATAAAGGACAAGAGGAACAAAAACCCTGATGCAATTTCAGCCAGCTTCCTGCATTCATATTTATTTTCAACCCATCACTTTCCCACCCCAAAGCTTGCTTGTAGATTTTAAGCCCAGTGCAACAGGACAATGGATTCAACCTTCTTTACTGCCATTCACTTCATCAGCCTGGGAGAAATTTTTGAAAATGGGGTCCCCATGCATCTTCTTATTGGGTAGAGAACCCAGCATAATGTAGCCAATGTTGTTTGTACATGGCTGGGGGCTACTTTGTACAAATTGAACTTGAAAACACTCTCTAAAGAAGCAAAGGGCAAACAACTTCTGCATCACTGCCAAGAAAACAACATGAAATTTCCAAAAGTCAAGCTGCAATTGAGGGAGACCTTAACTAAATCCCAGGAACAATGGGCCCCAACACTAATCAGCCAGGCAAAGTAGTAGACTGTTCTTCACTGGAGGGATTTGCCAGAGGCTGGACAGCTCCCTATTCAGAAGATTGCAGTGCTGGATTCCTGCACTGGTAGAGGGTTGAGCTAGATGATCTTTTAGGTCTCTGCTAGTCCTTATATTTTGTGATTCCATAACTGGAGAATCAGCATAAGGGAGCCCATGGGAGAACCATCCCATTCAAAAGTGCACCCCCTCCCATCTGTGATCACTATTTATCTTGTTTCTTTGTTTGATTTGCACCAATGTTTCTCAACCTAGGCCGCTTTAAGATGGATGGACTTCAGCTCCCAGAACTCCCAAGCCAACATGGAGAATTGCTGGCTGAGGAATTTGGGAAGCTGAAATTCACCCCTTTTAAAGTTGCCAAGGTTGAGGAACATTGCTCTGCACAAATAAAAGCACCACAAATTAACAACCAATGCAATGTGTTAATTGAACAAATGAAATTAAATTTTCAAGTGAGTTGGGTGTTTGCGTAATGTGTTAAAAATATGGTAATTTGAACCTCAAAGGAGAATTCTGGACTGAATTATTCTATGATCCATTTGTTTGTTTTCTTGGCTCTCCAAGGTATTCTCAAGAGTTTTCTTCAACACTCAAGCTCAAAAGTGTCAATAATCTTTCTATCCTGCTCCTTGAGAACTCAACTTTGGTGAGTGTCACAGAGATAACCATGGCTTGTTCTCACACACTTGCCCAGTCAGTGCTCAAGCCAACTAAACCATCCAGGCTTAAAATCTTTTAAAGCATTCCTTTATTTGGGAAGGAAATTCTTTTTCCCCCGGTGTCTTAATTTCCATCAACACCCTCCCCATTGCTTTTCCTCTCTTGGGGTCACCTGAGCGATTGCATCTAAAATTATTCTGGCATGGGGGACTGCAAAGGGAAAATTAAAATAGAAAAAGAGTTCATTTAAAAATAAAAAAAATTCCTCTTAAAAATAATCCTAGGTAATTTGGATTTAGACTGTAATTACACATCACTTCAATTACCAGATTATCTCCCTCCTCCTCCCTGAATTACTAATTGCCTGACTGAAGCACATGGTGGAGAGGGGGGAATAAAAGCATGAGGGCAATGTCGCCTTCGAAGAAATGGATGGCAAAGGAATATCAGAAAGATGTGGGTGGGTGTTTTCACTGGGAAAGAAAGGAAAAGCAAACTGAAATGGGAGGAAGGTGGAGAGAAATAGTGAGGTCAGGTTGTGGAAGGAAGGGGAAGGGGAAGAAAAGAAAGAGAGGGAAGGAGGGAGGGAAGGAAGGAAGGAAGGAAGGAGGAGGCAGGAGGGCAGGAAGAGCTCACCCCACATTCTTACTCCTAAATTTATTAAGCAACCCAAATGGGTATCTTGTCAGGACCTGGGATTCCCAAATAAAGAAACCACCTTCTGGCTGATTCCAATGAATTTTCCTGAAAAAAATTCTCCCATTCCCCTTGTACCTAGGGGAATTAAGGCAGAGTGAATTACTTTCTCATGCTTCCCTCCTCCCCTGGATAAATGATTCTATTCCTTTATAGTCCAATTTTCCTGAATTTCATTGGTCTAGCCTCCTCCTGTTTATTCCCAGGCTCCATCAGACATTCCATCCCAAATCTTTGGGAAAGAGAGCCTAGAGTTATAGGCCTTGTTCATGAGGTATAGGCCTTGTTCATAAGTATAAGTCACAAGTATCAGGATCTCCAGATTTCTGACATGGTCAGTTCAGAAATTGTAGAATGGCAGTTTTCAAGAACTTCTGTCCCCCACTCTTGACCCTGGTTCTTTGAATCCAAATATTCAGCCTCACGTAGATAAGTCACTTGGAGATGCTTCACCCTATTGGACTTCTTAATCACTGCCATCCAATCAGAGTCGTCCTGACAAGGCAAAAAGCACCATCCAGGAGGCCAATGTTCTGGTTGTATGTCAGCACACCATCCACTGAAGTTCAAGTTCTAGAGAGAAAGGCTTACTTGATGTCTAAAGTTGGGAAGAACCACACATGTTTTCTACGAGAGCTGTTCCAGGTTCACCTTCCCATCCTCTAAGCCACCACTTTTCCTTCTGCTGTGTAACTCAGGCTTCATGATAGATAATAGAGGGGCAAAGTGACTACTGAGCCAGCAATTCAAACAGCAACTCTACTGAGGTTTGGTAGGATCCATCCAGGCCTCCATCAAATATTTCATTTCCAAGTATCTTCTTAAGAACCCCAGAAGATGAGCAATGCAGCCTTCCAAATAATGGAGGCCTCAGCTCAAGACATACTCTCCATCGCCATTGAGGACCTGATTATCTTGGAGTTAACTAGAGAGGAAACCAGGTTATTATAACCAGGCTAGTATAGTAGCTGGGAAAATAGGGAAAACCACTATTTTGACCTCAGTGATATCCCTTATGAATATACAGTGGAGGTGAGGAATAGATTTAAGGGATTAAATCTGGCAGACAGAG
>JANHZU010004680.1:69884-90207 GCA_032468055.1 Acrochordus granulatus
GGAGCTGTAAGTCCAGCATCAGTTGGGTTAAACAAGGATTCAGGTGCTCGAAAGAGCTGGTCTCCAATCTCCACAGGTGTGCCATCAGGAAGAGTATATTCATGAACCAACCCTTTGTCCTTCGGGTGGCTCATATCCAGAGCCACATAGCACAGGTTCTCCTTGATGTTCTTCACAATCTCCTTCTCAGCAGAGCTCAAAAAGCTGTGCCCACTTTCCAACAGAAGGGTTGCTAGATATCTGGTGATATCACGGCCTGCAAAATTCATCCTGGAAATGGCATGTAGCAAACAGTGGCCTTTGTAGATGGGGACAGTCAATGTGACTCCAGCACCACTATCTAAAACTAAACCTGTTGTACGGGCAGAAGCGTAGAGGGCCATCAAAGCTTGAAGGCCTACAAACATGGCCGGTACATGGAAATGCTCAAACATGACTTCTGTCATCTTCTCTCTGTTTGCTGTTGGGTTCATTGGTGCTTCGGTCAACAACACCGGCCTCTCCCTGGCTCTTACCTTAAGTCCATGCCTGTAGATGTATCTCCAGATCTTTTCCATATCATCCCAAGAGGTTACTATTCCATGTTCCACTGGATATTTAAAAGATAAGATACCTCTCTTGGCTTGGGCTTCCTTGCCAACATAACACATTCTCTGAACTGGGCCAAACATAATCGCTCGGGTCTTGGGAAAGCCAACAACTGTAGCTACTACAGTCCTGGGAGCTTCCTCTCCAGACAGTCCTGCTTTGCAGAGTCCTGACCCGTTGTCAATAATGACAGCTGTTCTTGACTGAGACATCTTCAATCCAAAGCACTGAAGTAGCAATGACTTTTTTCTCAGCTCTAATAGAACAGAACATTGGGCCAATCTATGTTCTAGATCCTTAGATATCACAAAAGGGACTCTCCCTTTTTAGAAGTGGTATCTCATATTACATACATATTACATATATTTCTGAAAATGTCTTCTCCAAGTAGCCAGGACTTGTTTTGGAAAGACTGGGAGCATCAGCAGTGGATGTTCAGAGATTATTGTCTGTGTTTTTTTGTCCCAGGCTCACAAAAGATGTTTCTGATGATCAAGGATGTCGAGAAACATGCTTTTTAAGATCAGGTCATAGAAATCAACTCCCAGATCTCAGTTATCCACAATTGTTTATCTGTGGTGTTAAACTAGATTGTGTCTTCTTCTCCATTAAATTTTTAAGGACACCAGGAACTCAGAACAGTAGCTTGCATTTTGAGCTTTAGTGGTCAGCCAATGGAGATCAGCTTGAAGTTGACCTCAGAAAAGCACAGTGACATCAAAAGAGGACAATGAAACAGCGTGCCAATAAAAGATATAAGGTGGTCCTGGTACTGGTGGTCACCCAGGGTGACCCTGGGTAGACAGATAAGATGCCAATTGGAGAAAAAAATCAATAATAGTCATGTAGGCAATTGGTGGAGTCTAAGTATTTCTCATCATTAGCAGGAGTCCTAGTCCTCAAATTATAGGAATTTTAATCTGAAACATGATGGAAAGTGGCAACTTTCTCTGGTTCCTAAAGAGCCATCATCTTCTGAAATATCACCAAGGTAAGGGCATATTTGTTCCAGAGAGAAGGGTTACTGAGAAAGTTAATCTCCAGATCCCAGCCTAATTTCTTCTGGTGAATACTCAGAACCTCAGTTTCCTGTTACATTACCTAATTCTATGTGTAGATCTGGCCTGGGAATGGTGAGACGAATGAACCATTAAGGGAGAAGGAGGTTTAGAAGAAATCATTTGAAAAAGAAAAAAGCATGAGAAAGAAATGTAAAAGAAGGCCAAAGTAATTTTGTTTGGTGTAAGACGTAGCAGAGATAAGCTCTGATAGGCTTTCAAGATTCTATTATACCCTACCACAATAAACAGTATTTTCAAAACCCCTACTGCGTCCTGATCTTGTCTACCAGAAAGGGTGGACAGGTGGGTAGACGCTACATGAAGAAGATAGTCCAAAGGTAACCCCAATGCCAAAGCTGTAGGTGGTTCTATAGGGGATCACCACACTTTAACTGGTCAGCAAGTGACCTTCTATCTTTTGTGTCATACTCAAGGGTAACCTGATGCAAAGCCAATTATTGTTGTTTAACCAAGAGATTGCAGTAACACCTGAAGAAGTTATCTTTTCCAGCTAGTAAACTTATTGCTTCAGTGGATAAGTCTCCTTGGCTCACTTAGCACAGCATGGTTCTTGAATTAACCATAGTCTAGTTTTACACAATACATAGAACCTTGAACTAAATCAACAGGCAAAATTCACACAGAACTGAGTCACAAAAATTAAGATTTAACTGAGATTTAATTTAGGGAGCCTAGCATGTTGTGTGAATAGAATTGCTAAGTCTTAACTGACCTAGTTTGGCATAGTTATAGGAATGTGGCTACCATGAGACAACAGTCCACATTAAAAAAATGGCAAAGGTGAGACCAACCCTATCTCTCCACCTCTATTTCTATTGGGATGATAAAAAACTACTGAAGATCTAGGCAAGAAATACATTAAATCCACCTATGGTTCCCCAGGCCTTAAAAATCAATTATTTATTTAACCTTTTAGAAAAGGCGAAACCCTGTTTTTTTAATCACCTTCAATTCTGGCCACTGTTGCTGCTTTATACACAAAGCATGTGACATTTTCCTATCCCTTTGTTAATAGCATCGTCGGTGGACAATATTTGGCCCGTATTCTCGATAATCTGCAGCAGTAACCCACATTTGCTTGAAGGTACTCAAGGATGTAACGATAGATGCCCCAATCCATGCTGAAAACCATCGATCTGGGGGTGCAATGACCTTGATGGGAACACCTTGAGGGGCCTGATCTTCCAGCCCTTTGAACATCCGCTCATCTAAACCTGGAAAAAGGGAGGAGCCTCCTGAAATTAGTACATTTGAATACAGCACATTACGGAGGCTGGGGTCACATTTTTTGATACCCTGGGCCACAAGTTTATGAAGACCTTGACCCTTGTGGTTGATGTTGCTTGGAGTGAAAAGAATCTCTGGAGCCAGGTAGAGAGGGTCTCCAATTTTGATCCTGTTTCCATCACGAAGCTTGTACTCTTTGGGGAGTTCTTCTGAGCTCTCTTGGTAGTGGGCACCTAGTATCACAAAACACAACTTGACTTTGATGTCCTCCACAATACTGTTGGCTTCTGAACGGAAGTATTGCCCGTTTTCCAGCAGAAGTTCTCTCAGGAACTGTGTGATGTCTCGGCCACCAAGATCCAGCTGGGAGACAGCATGGGGCAAACAGTATCCCTCGTATACAGGTACAGCATGGCTGACTCCAAAACCACAGTCGGTGACAATTCCTGTGTAACGTGCAGAAGCATAGAGTGAGAGGATGGCTGGGATGGAGAGGTAGAAGGATGGTACCTTAAAATATTCAAACATCAGCTGGGTGAGCTTTGCTCGGTCCTCCTTTGGATTCAGGGGAGGTTCTGTCATTAGCAGAGGTCTCTCAAATGGTTTGACCCCCAATCCTTTGTCATAAATGTACTTCCAGATCTTCTCCATCTCGTCCCATGAAGTAATAACACCTGATTCAATGGGATACGTCAACGACAGAACTTCCTGCCTGTGTTGGGCTTCAAATCCCACATAGCATTCTTTCTGTTTAGCCTTGGAAAGAGGTAGCTTACTTCTCGGACAGCCAAGGACAGTGGCAATGACATGTCGTGGGGTGATTTCCCCTGATATCCCTGATTTACACAGTCCAGAGCCATTATCAATGATCACAGCTTGTGAGCTAGAGATTCGAGCCTTATATGCAGAACTGTCACGGCCCATTTCAGTAGAATATCTGCTTATTCAGGACCTCACCATGGGCATGGTGTTGAAGATGTAAAGGCATATTTTTGATTGTTTCCCAAGAACAAAAAGACTTCTAGTCTCTCAGCTCTGAAAAATGGTCCATGGCAATGACTTAACAATGAGTGAAGTGCTGCCTAACAATTGTTTAGTTGTCTCTAGGAGACCAGAGGCACTTCAAAGTTACTTTGATAAAGATAGTTTCATCTTTTCTTCCAATCAAGATCTAGTACCTTGACCAGGGATGGCCTTCAGATATTTAGGATGATCTCTCCTATGCATTATCCAATGAAAAATAAAGTCCAAACATCTCAGGAACATAACACTGTTTATCTTCCCATGTCTGTCTTTCCTCTTCTCCTTTCCAGTTCATGTCTTTCTTCCTTCATCAAATTATTTTCCCTTCTAATTACTTTAATTTTTCAAATTCTAAAACATAAAACTGGGAAGATCAGATATAAAAGAAAACAAATGTGTATTTAAGTTTCTCAAGAGCTCAGGAGAATGACCAGATGACTGAAAGTTCTATCATCAAAAACTAATCAAAGAGTGGTCCAGGTTAATTTTTAAGGGAAGTCATATGCTTTTACCATTGTCAGGAATGTAACATACAAAAATTCCTTGAAAATGGATCTTATCTATGAACAAATGAATTTGCGAACAGCACGGGTTTTTTTAGAGAATATTACTAGGAACTGGAGAATATCAGTAGAATGATATCTAAATGCTCTAGATCAAAAACAAATTAAATAGACTTGATATTTTAATTAAGAGGCAGGGAGAATCATTAACTGTCCATTCTTTACATGAGTAAAGAATGTACAGCTGACAAAATTCCTGCTGAAGATGGTGAGTGGAAGTACAAAGATGGTTGGGTGGGTAGACAGACATAGATAGACAGATAGACAATATTCAGAAATATGTATCTATTCACTATGTAGAAAATAGAGTTTATAATTTCTTTTTCCATTCTTGCTTCTGACTAAAAAAAATCTTTTAAGGACGGACTAGATGTAATTATGCAATTTTTCTAGACTGTCATCACCTCCCTCTCTTTTTCCTTTCCCTGTCTCCCCTGCCCTCTATTTTCTAAATTTGAAGCCCTTTGAGGGCGGTAACCTTTATTCTTGAGGAAACACCAGGCCTGTGAATGGTATAATAACAATAATTAGAATAATAACAGAAATAACAATATAAGCCATGAGAGAGGAAAAATGAATTCTTTTCCTAGTTAACGCTTTTAATTTTTTTAAAGATGCAGAGGTAAAGGGAAAACACCCAAATCATCAGAAAAAGTCAGGAAGAAAAGATCAGGCATGGAAATTTAAGGAGAGGGACTGCTTTAGGGTCAAAAGATGTAAAACACTGAAGATTTATTTTAGACAAACCATTTTCTCACTCCTTTATTCACAATGATGCTAGTTGGTGGAATGTAGCTCCTAAAAAGGCTTGGGGTGCTTTCATGGGAGAAAAATCATGGAGAAGAAAAGTCCCCATCTTCTCTGCCCTGGATGAGTCCCCTCAGAGTCCTGTTCTGGACACCAGAGTTCAAACAGAACAGGAATAAACTGGAGTGATTTCAGATATGAGCTATCAAGATGGAGAAGGATTATAAAAGGAACAGTTAAAGATCTAAATGTGTTTAGCCTACAAAAGAGAATACTGAAGGGGAAGATGTTAAGTCTTCAGATATCTGATGGGTTGATAGATAGAAGGAATGAATTTGTTCTCTACTGCCCCGGAGCAGAATCAAAACTGAAGGGTTAAAACTATTTTCTTCCAAGAAAATAGGTTGCTTCAGGAGAAGCATCCTGACTGTCCAAGCTGTTAGCCAGTGGAACAGGATGCCACAGGAAGTGGTGAGTTCTCTTTTGTTGAAAATCTTCAAAGGCTGGATGGGCTTCTATTAAAGATGCTTTGGTGAATTCTACACAGAACAAGGATTGAACAAGATGACCTCCTTAGAACCCCTCCCACTTTATGATTTTATGATTCTTGAATTCTTTTAAGGTGTACTTGATTTATTTATTGTTGGAGGCAGCAAATCATGTTTTCACTGGGGCATGACAGTGTTTCCTGTTTTATTTCTATGCAACTGTTTTGGTTGCTCATGAAAAAGTGATTAGAGGGAAAACACTACAGGACATCTTTTTTACCCAACCTTTGTTATTTTCAGGAGCATAATTTATTACACATCTCCAGCACGTCTTATCTCTCTGGCCCTCTCCATTTCTCCAGCATTTTCAGTTGCCATGGGAAGCAAGCCAATGATATTTCTTTATTAAGCCAGGGAAGAATCAAATGGGCCTTCTGTACAACAAAAGGCAACAAAGAAGACTCACCCTGATCCTTACACCCTGTTACCATCATTTATTTATTGCAAATTTTAGCTACTCATCCAAAAACAGATTTCATATATACATATAAATACAGAGATACCTACATATGAGAAATCTGTCTTTGGATAGATACAGCAGAAGTTCAAAGAATTATACATGTTCCATGAACATTCTAAATCTCTAATTATTTGAACTTCCATTGTTCGAACACATCTACAAGGGGAGATGGTTATTCCTAAAAACATTTCCGGTGCACCACACTAGGTCCAAATTCATGGTAATCACTCAAGGAGACCCACATTTGTCTGAATGCAGTTAAGCAAGTCAATATGGAGGCCCCGATCCACACGCAATACTTCCTTTCTGGAGGAGCAATAATCCTCACAGATATCCCAAGGGGTACCTGAAATTGCATCTCTTGTAAAATGCGCTCATCCAGCCCACAGAATAAAGTTGATCCCCCTGAAAGGAGAATATTGCCATATAGATCTCGACGGACATCAATGTCACATTTCATGATGCTGTTGAAGATCATCCGGTGGATGCCTGGCGCATCGATGCCAATATTGGTGGGAGCAAAAAGGGTCTCAGGAGCTCGGAAGAGTTGACTTCCAATCTGGATGATGTTTCCATCGGGTAATTTATACTCTCTTAAAAGATATTCTGGTTTGGTTTTCATTTCTTGGATGGGATCTAAAGCTACATAACATAGCTTCTCCTTGATGTCCTTCACAATTTCTCTTTCAGCCGTGCTGACAAAGGAATGCCCACTTTCTAGAAGAAGTCTCATGAAGTATTCAGTGATGTCTCTTCCAGCAACATCCAACCTGGAAACTGCATGGGGTAAACAGTACCCTTCATAGATAGGAACTGTATGAGTGACCCCATCACCACTGTCCATGACAATGCCAGTGGTACGGGCTGATGCATAGAGTGCCAGAGTGGCTTGGACAGCAACATACATAGCTGGGACCTTGAAATTCTCAAACATGATCTCAGTCATTCTCTCCCGATTCAGGAGAGGATTCAGTGGAGCTTCGGTGAGCAAAACAGGCCTCTCACTGGATTTGATCCTTAACTCACAGTCATACACATGCCTCCAGATTCTTTCCATGTCATCCCAGGAGGTCACAATGCCATGATCAATTGGATAGTTCAATGATAAAACACCCCTTTTGGACTGAGCTTCTTCTCCAATATAGTATTCCTTCTGGCCTGCTCCAAGCATAGTTGCTTTGGCTTTTGAGCGGCCCACAATTGCTGTAATGACTGATCTTGGAGCACTATCACCAGCAATTCCAGCCTTGCATAGTCCGGATCCATTGTCAAAGATCACAGCTGGGATATCTAAAAATTTGGGATCGGACATTCCGTGGGCTGTTCCTTGTTCACCTGGAGATATGTTGTCTGGATTGGAGGCCACTTAGAACACTCAAGAAGAAAGGTTCCAACGTAGTGATGTCATACACAACATTTTTTCTTCTTTGCAGAGGGGAATTGCTAGCAGAAGAAGGTGAGATGCTACAAGATGTTACTCCCAGCATTGGGCATTGTCAGTTGGGAATTAACAAAATTATGGTTGATGTCTTATGAAGTCACCACATCAACAATCTATGGAAAAAGGAGAAATTCATTGGAAGTGTGGCCAAAAGAACAGAAAGCATGAAAGATGTCAGGAAGAAGAAGAATTCAAGTAAAACCAGTTTAGTTCTTAGCTGCCCAGGGGCAGGGAGTTTGTTTCAAATCACTGCTACTTTTTGTCCTTGTATCCTGGTTCAATGTTATTTATTTCCATTATTCAGTTTTTCTTTTTTTTAACCATTGAAACCAATGGCCCAGCTAATGAGAATTGTAAGGGGAAACCCATAACAGATCTTGAGATTATATTTTAACTGATTCTGTTTACCGCTGTGAATGAAAAGTATCAAAGTACCTTATCCTTTGGGGGGGGGAAGAAGATTGTTATTTCCAGGGCTTTAATTCAACATTATTTTTCCTTTTCGACAATGTTGTGGAAGGATGCTGAAGATAGTGATGTTGAAAAACAAAAGAAAATCAAACAATAATTGCATTAAATATGGACATTTAATAAATGATGCTGGCATTAAATAATAAATTCATAATCACATTAAACTAAATAATAAAATTAATGATAAAATAAGGTAAAATAAAAGTGTGCACCCCCAAGCACATTTGCAGACACATGCTTGGAGAGAAGATGTTAATAATAATAAAAAAATAATGGCATTACATTAAGTAATAAAAAAATAAAAAAATAAAGTAAAATAAAAGTGGATCCCCCAAAGCATGTTTGCAAATAATGATAAGACAAAATAATATACTACTACTACTTGTGGAATGAAAACCTCTTAACTTCTAAACTCAGTTGTACCCCAAAATCAAGCTACAGTGTGGTATAAAACCCGTTGTACAACTGAAGGAAAGATAGTTATGAAATTAGTTTCAAATGTAGGTCATGGAGAATAATTTTTGCTTGGTTTATTATTTTAGTGGAGCTGTATCACATTTTTTATTTCCAAAGAGTGGCTATCATCCTCATCTACAAGAATATGCCTTGGAAAGTTACCCATTCTAATGATGAATATAAACTAGCTCAAGAATATTAAAAAGGCACTGGTAAATCCATTGTGAGTGATCTCGCAAGTATATTTTAATTGCTTTCCTCAGTAGCCTGAAGTTATGGGTAGTTTCAAAGAGAGGGTGGCTTTTAATAAACAGAATTACTCTCTGGGGAAATGGCTAAAGAGCAGCAATTCATTTAAAGGCATCACCGACCCAAAGCAGGACTCATCTGGAATATAAGAGATAAACAGACCCTCCAAAAACTTTGTACCTCCTGAACCTTGGGTGGGTCCCAAGAAGTAACATACCTATCAGAATGCCTGTGTTGATTTTGAAAGTAAATACTACTCATTTTATCCAAGATGTTATTAGTTTGCCCATTGTACAGGAAAAGGTTTCATCCTAGCTAATTCACATCTTGTGCTCAGCTGTGATTGTTGGGGATGTCATCCCAGTTGACTAAGACACCTTTTTTCACTAAGGTTATGGCCCTCTCAGGAGGGTCCTTATAATGATACGTGGTAAAGACCTTGGGAGACTGAGCAAAGAGATGCTGTCAAAGAAATATAGTCAGATAAGAGATTGCATAGTCTGCAGCTGCAAAATGGACAGGGAAAGAAGCTCAGAAGGGACCCTCCCTAGTTTCTTGGGTAAGGAAGATAAATAAAGAAGATGGGGAGAAAGGTTCTTTCAGACTTGCAAGATTCTGTTAATGTAGGTTTATAATAAAATAGAATGAGCTCATCTGGCCATATTTCTTGTCTGGTCTATCTTGTAAGACTGATGTCAATACTGCAGGAGAAAATCTTTCCCTGTTTCTCCGTTTCTTGGAAGATGCATTGCAGAAAGATAGAGATATTTCATTCCATTGCAGAACTAACTTGCCTCATCCCTCTTTTTTCCTTTTTATTATGTTGTAACTTTTAATACATTATATTGTTCCAATATGGTGTTTATCTTATATGATTAAGGATTATTAACATTCTGTTATTTAGCAAGTTAGCATACTGAAAGTAGAGAAAAGACATTATATCAATATTAATTACAATTTAGGATTTTACTATTACAAGCACAAGACAATTTGACTTTTTCATCCAAAGTTGAGCATAAAAAGAACCACTAGGACTCACATCAAAGTCTTTGTTGCATGATAGAAGTTTTGATTTTAAACTGATTGCACAGTATTAAAGTCACCATTGTGTTGCTACTCTATGTGTATGTATGTATAATATGTTAATGAAATAAAAATGTTAATGAAAAAAAGAGAGAGCCAGTCTAGTGTAATGGTTAAGGCATCAGGCTAAAAACCAAGAGGCTAATCCTGCCTTAGGGATAAAGCCAGCTGGGTGACTTTGGGCCAGTCACTTTCTCTCAGCCCTCGGAAGGAGAAAATAGAAAACCACTAGGGGATGGGAAGGGAAGAGAAGGAGAAAAAAGAAAAGGAAATGAAAGGTAAAAAACAGAAAAGGAGGGAAGGGAAGGGATTTGTTCAGGCAGACTCCAAGAATCAGACACATTTGAAGAAGAAAAAATTTAAGGAAAAAAATTATTAAAAAAACCCTCATCTCTTAATGGCTGCTGATATGAAGAATGTGACACACCAGAATTCTTCATGTGCAAAAGGCAAGCTAGGGTTTTTAGTTCCACTTACCTGTCATCTCCCTTTTTTTTCCTAATAATTCTAGCCCAAGTAATCTGTAGATTGCTTCCCTGTCTCTCAGCTCCACCCGCTTCTAAGCAATGGGCAGACATGAGCTATAAACAGTTTAATAAGCTATTTATAAGGCACACTTTGCTTGCTCTTATTTGAAAATGGCTGCGCACACAAGTTTCCACTTCAGGAACTATATATAGCTATATGCGTTTATTGAGTCTTGCTCTTAAAAATACAAACACACATGCTGGCTTTCCTCCCCATATTTATAGTCATGCTTCAACAAGGCATAGATTCCCTTAGCTTTGTTTTACATGAAAATCTTCATCTGCATTTTCATCTTCATTACAGATAGTCCTTGACTTAACAACTATTTGTTTAGTGACCATTCAAATTTATGACAGCACTGAAAAAAGTGACTTATGACTGATCCTCATACTTACAACCATCTCAGTATCCCTACAGTCATGTAATTAAAATTTGGGCGCTTAGCAACTAGCATATAATTCCAACTGTTGAAGCATCCTGAGGTCATGTGATTGCCATTTGCAGCCTTCCTAACTGGCTTCTGACAAGCATAGTCAATAGATAGATTTGCTTAATAACTGCATTCTTTATTTAACAACTGCTTTGCTTAGCAATTCTGGTCCCAGTTGTGATCGTAACTCAAGGACTATCTGTATTTCATCTTCATCAACTAAACAGTGCAGAAATACCCAAATGAAATGTCTACAGACCGATCTCCAGAATCCTTTACTTTGGAATGTGATGTGAATTTACCTTTTTGTCACACCCCCAGTTCAACCTCACATGTAGTTATATACTAGATTTTTTCAAGGTGGCATTGTAAATGCATCAACTAGCACTCAAAACCCATTTAAAAAACACCCGTCTCCTTCCTTCCTTCCTTCCTTTTCTCTCTCCTGCTTTCTCTCCTCCCTCCCTCCCTCGTCTGTCTCTTCCTTCCTCTTTCAATTTCTTTCTTGTTTCCTTCCCTCCCTCCCTCCCACTTTCCTTCCTTCATCCTAATAACTTATTTAGAAAGGAAATTAAGGAATAAAAAATTGAGAAGCATTTACTTCTCTTCCTCCAAACCTTCAACACTTGAGGGAAAAAGCATAGAAACAAATTATAAACCACACAAATAAAATGATACAGGCAGAAAAGATGGAACCAGGGTGTGTGTTTGTGTGCGTACGCGCATGTGTGTGTAGAAGCCAAAACCTATAGCATTTTCCTTTTATGGGAAAGTTAAATTACTGATTTGGTAACTTGCAAATCCCAGAGGATTCCTGAGACAAGGCCATCTACTTTTTAAACCCATTATGTTTATTTGCTATCTCTGGAGGAACTGTGGCTCTAATCATACTACCCAAAAAGTAATAAAACCCTTCAATTCAAGATGAACAAGCAAGAAGGTAAAGCTCCAAGGAGCCCAGGTTTAATTCCAAAGAATCTGGGAGAAAATGGCATTTCCAGCTGCATATATTATTTCTCACTTTGGGCAAAGAGTGAGGGTTTTTCTTCCTTCTTTCAAAAGTGTGTGGAGTCCAAAATGTAGTATTTGAACACCACGCTTGGCTGGAGAAGTACACATTTAAAGTCCCTCATGCAATCCACATTCAAACCGTTCAGGGAAACAGACACTGAGTTGTCTCCCCCAACTATTCTTCTATTTCCTGTTTCTCAAAAGCAGGTATTCTTCAACTTATGACCACAATTGGGACCAGAATGTTCATTGCTAAGCAAGGCAGTTTCTAAGTGAGTCATGTCCAATATTAAGACTTTTTTTGCCATGGCTATTAAGGACATCATTGCAGTTGTTAAGTGAATCCCACGGTCATTACGTGAATTCAACTTTCCCCATTGACTTTGCTTGTCAGAAGCCAGCTGGGAAGGTCACAAATTTATATATTTATTTATTCAATTTTTATGCTGCCCACTCGCTACCAGCAATCACATGACCTGGGACGCTGCAACTGTCATAAATACATGCTGGTGGTAAGTGCCCAAATTTGAATCACGTGACCTATTGCTTCCATTTGCTTGTGTCAACCCTAGAAGGTGGACCAGACTAGGAAACCCAAGTTATGAATGTTAATACTTCTTTTATTATAGGGTTATAGTAGTATTAACATTCATAACTTGGGTTTCCTAGTCAGGAAGCAACATTTAATACAAGTAGTCCTCGACTTACACAAGGTTGCTTAGTAACTGTTCGAAGTTATGACAGACCCCCCCCGCAAAAGCTACTTATGATTCAGTTTCAAAGTTATGGCTGCAGCAGTGCCCCGTGGTTATTCACCCTTGTGACCAACTTCAGGGATGTTGCAATGGTCCCCCCAACTTAAGCCCTAAAGGCCTCAGCCTGCTCCCAACCTGGCCACTCAGCTCACAAGGAGGGCAGTTACAATCTGAAGGACTTGGCCTGTTTCCCACCCAGCCCCCCAAGGCTTCCCTCATCCCCTGAGGCCCCATGCTCCACTTCCGGCCCCTCAGGGCCCCCCAGGCCTCCTTGGCCTGATCTCAACCCAGCCACTCAGCCACCCAAAGGATCTGAAACTGGGGCAGTTACGCCTGTAGGCCTCGTCCTACTTCCCACCCAGCCATCCAAGGACTGGCAGGACTCGGCTTGCTCCTCAGCCAGTTGCAGGGCCCAGAAGCACCCAGCTTACCTTCCTGCTTTTGGCAGAGAGGTGCCTGGCCAATGCTGGGTGATGCCAAGCTCAGCTCTCCTAGAGAGGCTCCCTCATGGCAATGCTATGCCTCGTGCTATTCTCAGCTTCCTGCAGGCGTCTCCCTTTTTCCTGGTTGCCATAAGGGCGCCTCACAACTCCCCTGCCGGGCACCTCAGTTAGATGCTGCTGGGCCTTGGAACTGCCTGAGGAACAGGCTGAGGCCTGCCAGGCCCCAGGTGGTTTCTGCTATTGGCTTTAGGCTTCTTGTAGGCGGGTGGGAAGCAGGGCAAGGTCTGTGAGGACAGAAAATAGGCCCAATGCCTGCAGGAGGCAGAGCACAAGGTGCCTCGGAGGTGAGGAAGGCCTTGGGAGGCGTAGGACAGGTGGGCCTGTGCTAGGCCTTGCAGGGCCTCCTCCACTCCTGAGACACCCTGTGCAGTGCTTCCCAATCTCTACAGTTATTTAACAACTGCGAGGTTGGGGGACCGCTAAGTTAGACAATCTTGCTTATGTCCATCACAATTTTCAACTGTAATGAGCAAGCTCCATTACAGTCATAACTTGAGGATTACCTGTGATTCTTTTTGGAGTTGGCCTCCACAATTAAAAAAAAAACCACTTTCATACCCAACTTTTTATAGACCTAGGAGGAAAACCGAGGGAACCAGAATCTGAAAAAAGTGCCATAGGAAAAAGTCCCTTGGGTTCAATTCAGAGGAGAAGCTAGGAAAGCTGGAGATGGATCAAGAAAGAATTATTGTTGTGTTTTTTCCATTCCATCACTCCCCAGCCTCCCTGCATGCCTTTCATTATAATCTGAAAAAGGCCCACAGGGGAATTTTCTTTTGGAGTGAATGGAAATGCTGGAAGCAAGGGAGGCTGCAGATACCAAGGAGAGGATGTTGTTGTGTATTTCTGTCCTATCTCTTCTCCTTCCTCCCAACCTCTCTGGCTGCCCTTCCCTCCTGATGTGGAAAAGTCCCATAGAAGAAATTCCCATGGATAAAAGGGAAGGGGGAAGCCAGGGAGGATGGAGAGGGCTGAATACTTTAAAGCCTCATCCTCAGATAAGAACACTCTGCATTTCAGTCTTTGGATTTCAGTGGCATATAAATTAAATAAATAAATAAATAGAATCTCCCAGGAGAATTCCACAAATTCCACAAAAATCTTCTTTTTTGGAAAGTCTTTTTAACCAAAAAGGAAATTGTCTTTCATCAAAGCAGGACAATTGCTTTAGTAGAAAAAGCCAATTTAGGGGCATTTTCCTTTCTCACACCCCCTGCCTCCTTGAAAAATGGGTTCCCTTCCCTTCCCCACCACCGACATTTATAAACTCCAGCTCCTTCCAGCGTCAAGGGGGAATGTGGGGCGAGCTTTTCCCAAGATGTTTACTTAGCTCTTTCTAAATATTTAAAATCTAAACCATCAGGATCTTTCCTTACTTGGATTTCTGGCTGAGGCCAGACCATGGAGGTAAAACCTGGCTCTATAAACAGGAATTGAACAGCTTCCCATCATTTCCAAGAGGCCTGGAGGTGGAAAGAGAGGAAATAGAAATATGTTAGCCAAGAGAATGGGGCTACAGGACTCTTCAGTTCAGAAGACCGACTGGAAGATATGCATTGGTTTTGGGATGTTTCTGGGCCCCAATATTTACTTCCCCTTGAAGTACCCATGGATCTGTTTCTTGGAAGGACATCAGTGGAACCATTGGTCAGCAGCCATTGGAAAAATTGCAGGCATTTTTCTTCAGCATCAACAGTTTGGAAAAGACCCATTCAGTCCGATGGGACTGAAGTCCAGGTCAGTGTTTTTTAAAATCTTTTTTAACCTGGCTTTGTTTGATTTCAATATAATTCCTATTACTTTAAACTGGTGTTTCTCAACCTTGACAATGTTAAAAGATGTGGATTTTAACTCCTGGAATTCCCAGCCAGCATCAGCATTTTGCAAAACAGTTCCCCCTTGCATGAACAGCAGAGATGGCTGTAACCGGAGAACTATTAAGGGTCCCCCCCACAACTTCCTACCAAGAGAAGACCAGGGCAACTTCCACCTGGGTGACTTCAACTCCCAGAATGCTTCATGCTGGCCCTTGCTGGCAGGGGAATTCTGGGAGCTGAAGTCCCTACATTTTGAAGTTGCCAAGATTTATTGATCCACCCATCCATCTATCTGCCATGCTCATAATCTTGTGTGTAGTTTGTGTCTGGCTCGCTTATTGATTGACTGAACTGGTGTCTATCTTCCTGATTGTACTTGTTCTCCTTTTATCTACTGGGAGATGGTGTGTACTCAAGATTTGCATAGCCATCTCATTCACACAATTAAAACCAGTTTCTCCACCTTCTTCTCCTAATTAAGAGGACAAGGTCCTCCCAAAGCAAGGAACAGACCCATTGGGAAATGCAACTGTGTTTTACTTAGACCCAGTGTGCTGAATATATCATATTTTAAGTGTGTGTGTATGTGTAAATAAATGGGAAAATAAATTAGAAAAAGTACCCTAAGGGTGACCTTCTGAAGAGACTGGATCTCCATCCACCCTAGGGGTCTCTCTGTATTTCAGAGATTTATTATCGATTTGCAAGAAATATGCATAATATAGCTATATAGATAGCAAAAATATAAGCCAGTAGATGGCAATAAAGAGATACTGAAAACAAACCTTATATTGCCCCCAGTGGCCATCTAATTTCATGCCCTGAGAAATACCTGTAAATATATACAGTACTTTTTAAATGTATTGTAAATATTCTTTATGTACTGCAAACAAATCCACCCTTCTCTTTTCTCACAAATTTGGCTTGCATTGTTTTTTACATAAGATTGAGCTTTAAAAAATTACATTTTAGTTTTTTAAAAAGTCATACAATAGATAGCAGTTAGCCACACATTTAGCTAGAAACGATAATGACACCAAGAAACATCTATGCAGAAAAGGAGAAAGCTAAAACCCCAGTAATAAAAATGCAATAAAAATCAAATTTCAAGATTTTATTACTTTTTAAACCATTTTCAAATGTTAATTTTATAGGACTTAAGGGGTTACATTTGACATTTTAAACATTAAGCCAAACCCACCATTTTGCCAGTCAGAGCAATAATTCAAAAAAGCGCACGTGATTTCCTATAATGACTTAGGAAATAGGATTTCCCTTTGCATGACTACAGTTGAATTATTGGATACAAAGATGAGTGAAAATCTCATTCAGGATATTTCTTTAGAGTTTGAAATAAACAGCAAGGTTTTAGCCTTCTTCATCATGGAGATAGAAAGATCTTAGGAGCTGCCCACTTGAAATAAGCAGTTTGTTTGTCCAACCAGCCAGTATTTATATAATTCAGAGCATGCAGACCACTGAATTAGCTACTTAGCAATTCAAATACTTTTCTTTCCTATCCTGCCAAATGCTGAGAATTTCATTCAAGTTTTGAATTGTCTTGATAGAGTTTTTAAATTCATCCAAAAGCAAATTTTGCAAATAGATTCCTCTGAAATAGAGAATCTGTGATAAAATTTTAACTTTTAATTGAGGGAGCTGTTTATTTATAGCAAATGTTTCTCAAATAATAAGTGTTTCTCAAAGTTGGCAGCTTTAAGATATGTGGACTTCAACTCCCAGAATTCCCTAGTCTCCATTCAGAATTCTGGAAGTTGAAATCCAGAGATCTTAAAGTTGCCAAGTTTGAGCAATGCTGCTCTGTAGCAGTGTTTCCCAACCTTGGAAGTTGAAGATGTGTAGATCAACTCTTCCCTTAAAGAAATCCACACATCTTCAACTTTCCAAGGTTGAGAAATGCTCTGTAGTATCAAGTCTTTTTCGTGGAGGACCTACTCTCTTGATCCAGAAACCCCTGACATTTAATCAGCTTACTATTTTTATATAACACAACTGTCCATTTGAGAATTGTTTAATATAAACTGGATGTTTGGCTATTTTAGATTGAAACCAGCCTTCTCCAACTAACCCAGCCAACTGAATTACACCATTCACATGATCAATTAATCTCCCCTTGACTTAGTTAAGTGTGTCGTTGAATAGGAGCAGAGGTTTAATTTGAAATTTCCCCCTTATGTTTTCTCTTTCCTTTCCCAATTTTTATGAATTCCCCAAATGGGTGGAGATGGCGTCCTCCTGTATGCAAAACTTGCCTCAGTGTTGAAAACAGAAGGAAAGAATTATTACGTGGATGAAGAAAATCTTGTATTTAGTTTCCAGGATTTCAGCTGGAAGGTTCAGATGTCTGAGGATAGAAAATCCTAGGAGTAACTGCTAAGGTGGGCAATATACAAACAAGGTTGCTTCTGATGTTCATTGACCAATAAATAACATTCCATACTTAAGAATCATGTTTTCAGTCTTGGATTGAGCACTTTCTTAAATCTACTTTTTGCCTTTGCAAGTATATAATGAAAGACACCACATTAAAGCACCCAGAAGCAAGCAAGCTAGGACCATAACATAAAATAGGATTTTGGTTTTGGTTCTGGAAAGCTGACAAATGCATCGTCAAGATGATCTTTAAGGGAAATGCAATCCCAAAATTTGTTTTTAAATAAAAAGAAAAAATGGTCAGTTTTGTGGGAGTGAACTGTTGAGCCGCCCAATACAAAGAGATGGATGTTTGATTTAGTTCAACTTGGCTGGGTCTAAGTGATGAAGAATGCCAGTTTCTTTGAAATGTTTTGGGAAAAATCCAAAGAGAAAATAAATTTGGAAAACTTAAAATGAACCAACAGAGAGGAGATAATTTTTCTGGATCTAGTAACTCTCCTTCTTGAGGATAGATATATAGCATCGTAGCAAATCTTAGTCCTCTGGAACAAGAAACTCCAGATGTGTCCACACCTTGAAAATGTTATATAACTCCAATAATTTATCAGACAGCTAGAATAATAATGAGAGGGGAAAATTAATGGAATAATGACATTCCAAAGTCCTAATAAACAGATGGAATAGAGCCCTTCTTATCCCAAGGCCTTCACTGAGTAGCAGAAAAGATTAATGGGAAATCAATATATTCCTGAGCTGTTTTTGAACACCAGAAGGTCATTGACCAAGCTAAAGCTGTAAAACAGCACCTCCTATTGGCACAATCTATGAACATGAGAGTTGTGCAGTACTGGCTTTGCAACCCATTTAAGAGCAGATCATGAATCAGGTACAATATAATTCACTGTGGTTTTACTTGGACCTCTAATTAATTCTAAAAATTGATTATATTTGATTCAGAGAAAACCCGATTGAATCATCAGATCAAATTAGACTTCAGAATAATAGAATATTAGCAAAGACTTGAGTGTGCACAGAAAAAGCAAAATCAATTCAGAAGCATCTGGTTTGGTTGGAGGATTTGAAAATGATTGCTGACAAGATTCAGAAAGTGGATTGTCTTTGAATCAGATCTTTAAACTGAGCACTGACTCACTCACAAATGGAATGGTTTCAGTAAATCTGATTCAGTTGTTCTCCCACGGTAGACATACTCCAAATGTTTGCATGTTCATCCAGAAGAAAGTTTTATAATAGCCTACCTTCTGCTTTTGCAACTTGAACCTGTTGCAAAGTGATGAAAATTCTCCAGAGGAAGAGGATCCAGTCTTCTAACTCCATCAGAGAATAAAATCTCTCTGCATTTTAAATGCCACAGTATTCTTTTGTCTTTTCACAGCTAATCAGGCTGCCCCTTCAGTAAAATGTAAAGGAACTTTGCCCCTGAGTTTCTGCCCACAAAGATGAAGAATAAAATAATGCTACTAACAATAACATCCCTGGTCCTTGTAAAAGACTCAATAGGTGGATAAAAATGCCAAACACAACCTAAACACCTGGCTGACTATGTGACCAACCACACTTCCATTAGTAGCCCTTCATCATGATATTGAAATGGAACATCCAGAGTTGGGAGCAGTCTATCTTTGAATTGCTAGCAAATGGGTCCTGGAGCCAATTATAGGCTGGACTTTTTGGGTGCTTTTTTGCAAAAAAAAAAATTTAGAACTGCTAAACCAATTCTACAGACTTTCTCATTCATTTGGAGGGAAAATGGGGGAGGAGCTTCTGTCTCAATACTCTGCAGGGATTGAATAGCTACTGGTGGGAAGCAAAACTTAATTAGCCTACATCCTTCCCAAATAAATATGCATTATCTCCACCCTGGCGATAGCAGATGTATAAGGACCTTTTCTGCAAAGGAATTTCAACAAGTTTGCCTAACTTCCTATTAATCCCTCTGCCCTTTACTTCATTCTTTTTTTAGTATGTATTTTTCTCCTCTTCCCAGTTCTAATTTAATTACTCTTATCTGCAAATGATTTCAGCTATGAGCTTGGCCAAAGATTGGTAGAGTAGAAATATCATTGGTATGTGTAAAGCTAACCAAATAATTTGTGTTTTACAAAAATCATTAACTCCTAGGATAGGCCAGAAGGAGATGTCATTGCTGATTTCATCCTTGCTTCTTCTCATCAACAGGTGGGTAAATAATAAAATATTGTCAGTTCCCACTGGTGGCAGATAATTTTGCTTTGTCTGTGCAACTGGACTGGAGAGCAAAGGGATTTTTCTTTCACCAACTCCAGTTCCTGATCAAGGGGACTTTAAAAAAAAATCTTAAAAGCATTTATCTCTACTAAAATAGATCCCTGCACACTCAAAATGAGTCCATGTTCAACATATTTTAGGCAATCCACATCCATATAGCACTGTGTACGTGCACTGCAGGCGAGTGAGTAGGCAAATCTTTTTCCTGCTGCTTTGGAAGCTTCCCACCCCATTCAATAAATTAAAAAAAAATGGAAGTTTTTGTGGTACCTCACAAAACAAGTAACTCACAAGATGAGAAACTCGCAGGACGAGCAAAGAAATTAATCAAAAATATTCCGCTAGACAAGCCATGACTCACGAGACGAGGAAACTTCATGTCAAATCTTGTGCGTCATCAGTAAGCATGCTCTGTATTTCCCGTTCAGGCAACTCCACACGAGAGTTCTGCTAACGTAGCAAGCGTGCGCGCACGTTCTGCCAACTCTCCTCTTGCGCAGTTTACTCCATTCCCATACGGGCGGCAGTGCACATGCATATGTTCTGCCTATGCTGCCGCATGGCAGCAGGTCGATGTGCCTGATCGCAATCAGCTTACGTGAGAAATCTCACAACAGAGCTCTCCTCTCTCGCTGCATAAACAGCATAAATTAAGTGAAAGGCATTCAAGAGAGAG